>VWYO01002933.1:49411-131954 GCA_013400275.1 Rhadina sibilatrix | reverse complement strand
CGTGCCGAGACCCCCGTCCTTCCTCTGTCCTGCAGCCGGACCTCCAGCCGCGCTGCGGCTTCGCGCCACCACCGTGACCGGCTTCGCTGACCGAGGCGCCGCAAAGCTTCTGGCAGCCGTTCCCGCGGTGTCCTTCCAGTGTCCAGGTTACCTGAGCGGCAGCCCCGGCCAGTTCAGCACACCTGAACCAGCGGTGGCGGACTGGCGGTCTGTGCCGGCAGCAGCCTCCGCCGGGATCTGCCGCGCCGCCCGGCCAGCTGCTCCAGGGAAGGGTAGCGCGGGCTGTGCTCGCGTCCGGAGGGGCCTCGGGTAGCACTGCGTGCAGACCCTGTCACTCCGATGTTGTCAGTCAGCTACAGGTATTCAGTATCTGATGTCCGGGAGAAACTTGCACTTACACTCCTTCAGCTCCCAGTGGCCGGGCATTGGGGAAGAACGACTTCATCCCATGCTGGCTATCACTTGCAAAGAAAGTTCACAAAGCAGTCAGCTCTCTGAGAACTGAGTCCCCCACCTCACCTTGACCTGTCTTTAGTTCACAGTATCATAATGTTCTTTGTTCAAAATCTACCAATTTCCACTTTTCTGTATTCTGCCAGCTGTGGACAACGCCAACTAAAAGGCAGATACCATGATGTCCACTTCCTACTGGCTAATTCTCTGACACAGCCCTTGTTAAAAAATACATATAGTTTTTATATCTGGCTTTCATTAGAACCAGAGAGAGATTAAGAGAGAGAGAAAAAGAGAATTGAACAATTCAGCTAACCAGGAGGCAGATACAGTTTAAGAGCTTTTTGCAAGATTTTTGCAAGGGAATACAGTCTAGGTAGACACCAGGTCCTTAAGTATAAGAAAAGGAAGAAGTATAGGCTGAGTAGACTCAGAACTGAAGTGTCTCTAATAATCTTATGTATACTGCTCTGCTATATCTGCTATTTTTACCCAGCTCAGCTAAGTAAAAAGGGGAGGGGAAGCTAGCATAAATATGTTCATCTTTCCTGCAAAATTCAGTTAGGGTACCACAGACACACTGTTCTCCCATATTCATGTTGCACTTGAATGAGTTTCTTCACTGGCAACTTGTTGGAAGATGCTCCAGTGATATTAATATTTTTCAGGATTGAACTGAAGCACACGAAATGTACCAGTCGTGCAAAAGCAGCAGACAGGCTCATACATGCTTTGTATTTGACTCACAGCATAGTCATGTCTGCCCACATGTCAGCTCCACCTGAAACCTTTTCTTATGCTGTTCACAAGAATTATTCTGCAAGTTATCATTCTCTTTTGAAGACATGATTCTCTTTCTGTTTTTCAACCCCAAAGGCAACACTTTGAGGTATCCTTTAGCTTACAGCAGCATGCTAACTCCATTTCAAACCCAGCTTTTAACCACTATTATTATTTAACAGAATACTGTGGGATATATATGTGTAGGATAACTAATGCATAAGGTTTGGATGAGAACCAGTTATGCCATCCTAAGCAGTTATTCACTAGCAATAGAGAATAAAAACTTAGCACGATCACTTAAGTTCTTGTAGAAATTGTTAATGGAGTATAGCACCAACACTTCTAAGATTGGGGAAATCCCATTAATGTGCAGAGTGTTAAGAGTGCTAAGTTAACAGGTGGTTACTCTACGTGTGGAAAACATAGCTCCATGAGTCAGAGGTTTAGTTAATGTACTCAGCATTAGTAATGGATGGTAATGAACTAGTCCTCAGATCAAGGACTAGTTCATTACCATTTTGTCAAAATTAGCTCTTGGTGGGTTTCATTTATATTATTGTATTCTTTCTTCCCCACCAAGTCCTTTAGTTCATTTATACTCTTGGGCAGATTTAGGGCTATATATAGCAATAGCCTCTCTCCAGTCAGAACAAAGATGTGTACTAAAATAATTGTGGAAGAGATTACTACATCAAATCGTGTCTGATCAAGGTAACTAAGGCATGAAATTTGTTGCTGAAGTCTGAATACAAGCACTGGGAATGGCAGAGCCATTACTGAGTTTTGCTTGGTCTTTTACAAGCTTCCACAGTGCTTGCTTTTGCTAAAGGCATTGTAATAATAGTCAAAAAGGACATCTCAAAGCCACACCTTAGTTGTCTTTAATTAAGTTTATTAATTCCTCCCCTTCTCACTTGAAATGTAAGCATTAAAGAAAATCCTTGTAAATTCCTCTTATGGTTTTCTATTTGTAAAAAAATAAACAAAACCAAACCCACCACTTCTGAAGGAATATGAACAAGATGTAATAGGTCTTAATCCTCTGAGAAGCCTGAAGCAGTTCTCAGCCAGCTCTAGTTTCTATCCATTTGACTGTAGGTGTCTTGCAGCAAGAATTAGGAAGATTATGAGCTGATTACTAATCTTTCAAAGAGCATTCAGGGAACATTCCAGTGGATGTGTTGAAAGGATTTTGCTGTGAAAGGAGGCAAGACCTTGAGAGTTTGTTCTCCTCTATCAGGTATAGCTGGATAGAATTCCCACACAGAAAAATCCTGCCTACATTTTCCTCATTTTCACAGCCATCACTTACATGCTTCTGTCTGTTAACGCTATTTGGATATTTGATAACTCTTCTAGTGTATCCTTTCACAGTATAGCTATTCACTGTGAATTTACCTCACTATAAGAGTTAATGGGACAATTTGGAAAAAGAAGTATCTTTCTTATTTTTTTGAGCTTCAGCAATTAATTACAGATCTTACAAGTATGAAGAGTCTTATTCTGCACCTCATTATTAGATAATATAGAAGAATAAAATCCATCTCAGTATAAACACTTGGTACTGATACAGTTTTCTCGAGGACTAGAAAATAATCTTTAAGAACAGGCTCTCTGTAAAAGAAGCCTAGGAAATTGCTCTAGCAGTCCTACAGCTACTTTCCAGTAGGTTACTCTGTCTTAGACTCAAACAAACAGCAGAGCTGTAAATAACACTCATTAAACAATTAGCAGGGATGGAGCTCCTGATGGAGCAAGGAAAAGTGAGAAGGGCAGAAACCAGCTCCCGCCTAGTTTCAAAAGTACTGTTTCATAAACTACCTATTAGAACAGTGAGTACCCTGAGTAGTACAAACTGTATGTGACTCTACCCACAAAAATACCTTGTGAAATATTTTTTGAGAGAGTCAGAATCACCATATTTAAGTACCACCTTTCAGGATCAAGAGAATGAAATTTCTTACTGCTGCACTGAGTTAGAAGCTGGCAAAAAAACCCTAAAAAATAAAAAAGCAAACCACAGACATATATATATTTGAAGCAACTTGTCAGAGATACTATTTCATTAAAAAAAAAAAAAAAAAAAAAAAAAAAAAAAAAAAAAAAAAAAAAAAAGAAGAAAGAAAAGCAAGATGTGCCTAGAGCAAAAAATTGCTGACGGTGTATTTCCCTTTGGATTATAACTGCCATGCCATAACCTCTAGGCAATTAGGGGATTTTTAACTAGCACTTATTTTGCCAACTGAGGTGAAGCAACATATCTTCTTGATGGGAACTAGTATGAAAATATTATTTCTTTCCACAAGCTGAGCTAGTCCGTGACACAAACAGTATTTCAGCCATTACTATAGCAACAGCAGTAATCCATTTAGAATTAAAACACATGAGAGTGCATTGATGCATATATGTAGTTGTATGAGGAGGCTAATGTAGATTCTAAGATAAATTCAATTCCTGCATACACACACACACAAACACACACACACACACACACACACACACTCTCAACCNNNNCACACACACGCTACCCAGTCCTGCAACAAGTCTCAGGTTTTACCCTAGACTCTCAGGAATATTAACTCTGAGTCCCAGCACCCATTTTCCCACATCCAACTGAAAGGAGGGTGTAGCACGACACAAAGCAGCCTGCCTATCTAAGTAAATGCAACAATTAAAGGCACTAGAGTAAAGCAAGTCAGTATGCTCAAAACACATGGCCTGGCCTTGGGCCCCAACAAAACCCCAAAAGGGCTGATCTAAGGAACTGAATCAATACACCAATACACAATTTTTATGAAAGATGTGAAAGTTGGCTTTCCAAAACACCTGGCATGCATAGAGGCAGTACTACAGCCTAGAGCACTCATGTTCTGCAGATTACAGACATCAAGTAAAGCTGAAAGTACTGAGCTGTTACACTTAGGACTGAAAGTGTACTACCTGCAGTAAGCTGCCTCATCTAAATCCTGTTTTTTAGACCTCCCAAGAATTCTATTTGGAAGTGAAGAACCTAGGTGTTATTTCTTTCACAAATATATATATGCAGAATTTTTTATTTGAATACTTAGACTTTCATACTCTGCTAGGCATTCTTTTAGAGAGCCAGAGTGGTTTCAAACTCCCAGGTCTTGTTTCCATTTTTAGAAGTGGTGGCCATCTTGAAGTAAAGCCTCTTCTTTTTGTCAAGCAGACATATTTGCCTTCACTCACCATACTAGCATGAAATATTGCAGAGCTGGAAGGACATACAAAACCCTGAGAAAAGACCCTGGGAAAGGATGATCGGGCATTTCAGCACAAACAGGATATTGAAAAAGATACATGAGAAAGTCTCCTCTGTTCAGGGAAGCCCTGCCTCTTTCACAAACGAGGGTAAGGACAACAATGAACTTTGGACATGGTACAGAGGTTTACCTTGGCTACCATGTGACTTGCTTCTGTATACCTAAGCCAGGTTGTATAAGTGATCCTTGGTGAAAGCATAATACAATCCACTCACACGAATTTCAGGCAGCCTCTAGTTCTTTTACCAATGTATCTACACAGACATTGTTTCCATAATAGTTTCTAGCAACATTTCTAAAGGTGCCATCTCTAACTTAAGGACTATATTTAGATTATTTTATGCATGCCCTTACAAGCTTCCTAAGGGAGAACCATGAAAGATGCCATTAAGAAAGACTACTTAAACTTTCTAGCCCTAGAAATAAAAAAATCCCATTATTTACATACATTTCTCCCACTCCAAGTGGAGTCAAGCTGTTCTTATGCTGACACTATTTAAATTGGATTTATCCAGTGCCAATGCATGGTTTTTCAGAGAATACCTGATATATCACAGAATACCTGATCCACCCTCTGCTTAATGTACAGCCAAGCTCAAGGTTAGAGAAGGTTGCAGTAGACACACACTTTAGGAACAGCTAATACACCACGTAAGTACTGATCTCTAAGCAAAACCTCCGAGTACTAGATCAGACTCAACAGGATGATAGAAGAGGAAATTGGTAAGCCATGCAGAACACGAATAAACAAAAACAAACAAACAAAAATCCTAAACAAACACACCCCAAAACAAAACACCAAAGCATTATTATCTTTTAGAAGGCTTAAAAGTCTGTCTGTTTTCTGTGATTTTAGACAACTAAGCCAAAGATCAACCTGGCATTTCACTACATTTCAAAGTGTGGGTAGGCATCCCATCACCTACATGCCTCCTAACGTTACTGATCAACATTTTGTCTTCTCAACATTCTTATCCTGTTCCACCCCACTCCCACTCTCTGACATTCTATTCTATGTCATTCTGTTCCATTCCAGTACATTCCCTTTCCCCCCACCCAAAGCAAAAATGTGAAGTTCCCTTGTTTTTCTAAGTTTTCATATGTTTTCTTTTCTGTTTATCTCCTCTTCTGCTCATTTATACAACCAAAAGCATTTCGTAGCAGGGGATTAAGAGGCCTCTCCTATAACTCCTTACATCAGGCCAGATGATTAACCCTTTCCTCTCCTACAGCTGATGGAAGTTATTTATCTTGGTATGTGATGCCTCTCCCCTCCCCTCCCCTCCTCTTTCCACACAATTATAGATTAATAGAGGTCAGAAACTCTGTAACTGCTCTCATCCAACTGTCCTTTTTTAATATATAAAAGGCTACACTAAGTTATGGTACTTGTTTAGAAAATAAAATACATTAATGTGCCATCACTATCCCTGGCACTAACATGATGCTTGATGTTTGAATGCCATATTGTAAATAATAAAACACCTCTTCCTGCAGAATGTCTTCTTAAATAAACTCTTAATGATGTGCCTACATTGCTGCACCAAGGTTAATTTTTAATTGGCTCTTTTTTCCCTTTGAAACCTTTGGTCCTATTAACAAAACTGTGTTTTGTCATTTGATACTTTTATTAGCTTCAAGAAACGGAATACCTTTCCTGTAAATCCTGCAGTCACTGGAGACAATGACATCTTTGAAATTGTATTACTTATGTATCTGAGTCCTTTCCATGTGTTTTTTTTCATCACAATACTGTACTATTTGAAAAGCAATGGAAAAAGCTGTAACTGCACCTTACAGAAATGTTCTTTGCCTTAATAACAAAAGTTTTCAAATATATGCTTGCTAGAGAATATGTGATATCTTTTGTCTATTCATTTTGTTTTTCTTTCATTGCTCTGAAGACAACATGTTCAGGATTGAACCAGCTGAACAGATGGTTGTTATGTGTCCAAGTCATCAGGGAATGAAAATGCCTGAAAGCAACCCCTTCCTTTCCCCCTCCAAAATAAAATCACTGAGACAAAATCCAAAATGCCACATATACAAATCAGTGTTCTTCCTACAAAGAAAAAGGATCCTTACTCAGAGAGCATGTTGCTAAATTGCATTCAAAGGCCTTCCCTTCACACTGCTGGAAAATACATTTACTGATTTATTTATTTACATAGTTGTATTTTAACTCTTGTTAATTGATGGATTATCCATGTTATAGATGCTTTTTCTAAAAAAACCACAGACCTACAAAACCCTCTTGCTATATAGTCTACCATGTTCAGAAGCTCCTACTGTAATGCTAGGTCTGGTCCCTCTTCAGTAAAGAGATTTTGCTGCTGTTTGGTGAGGAACTGTCTCTGTGTTTTGCAGCCAAATGCATACATTTAGCTGAGAAAAGCCTAAGGAGTCTCATCTGAGAACATAAACCTTGTTCTGTACATCACAGCATTTAGCTAGTATATTAGTAAGAGCTCTTAAAGGTTAAATATACCAGTTCTGGCTTCAAAATTCTACATTAGACGATGGAGAGAGACACACATACTAAGAATAATGTGAGTTGGTGCATTTTCTTACTAATATTTATTAGAGTGAACAGTATCCATTAGTAACTTAAATACAAGTACTGTAGGTTTCAAGTATTTTGTTTCTTAAGTTTACTTTGAATTTTAACTGCATCCACGTTTTAATTAGCTTATTCAAACACCTGTTACTTTAGAAGCCCTAAAAATACAAGACTTACATAACAAATATTTTAAAATGTTTTTATTTAATTTCTTAGAATTTAATAATTGATTTAGAGTATGAATAGAGTTATAGATGAATCCAAGCCTCCCTTGTTCGCATTTTACATTGGTTGTATCTGACCTGGCTCTAATCAAGAGCCCAGCAGGCATCTTAGGATGATGCTGTGCACAGACTAATATGTTTCCATGCCACTCTGGTGTGCAGCAGTTTTCCACTGTTCCTCCATTAGGAAATTGAAATTATGCATTCTGTATCAAAATGTTAACATAGTACTTTGTGGGAGTTCACTTGTCCAATGACTTGGCAGACTATCTGAAAGAACTGAGAAATGAAGACAAATAATTCACAAAGGGACCTCAGGATAAGTGAATTTGTGGAGGACTATGGAGAAAAAGCAAGCATCTGGTGAATTTAAAGTCTTTTGGTAGCTAATTTTGGGCTTCTGAGACAAATGAGCCAATACATCTTTAGAAAGCTCTCCTGTACCTATGCTCTTTATGAAAATATTTGATTTTGCCATATGCTTACTAGAGGCCAAATGAAGACCCTCGCAGGGAAATCAGTGTATTACAGGTACACATTTACTTTGATTTGAAAAACCATGAAACCATTAGGAATTCTATTGAATGGATGGAATTCATATGGATGCTTCTGTCTGCAATGAAGATAAATTCTCTCAAGTAATTCTGAATTGATTTATGCCCTCAGCTTGTGTGGCACAAGGCAAGGAGATGACAAAATATCAAATAAAGGATAGATATTTCCCAAATGAGCATTTCGTCTACTGGCTACATATAACTTAAAGAAAATTTTCTGTTCACATATCAGCAAAATACTGAAAGTTGAAAAGCATGTAGGGATTAATAGGCTGTATACAAGCTCTAAAGATAATAATGTTTTCTCAGTGTTTTTAGACTTGGTTTACAGACAGATAAGAGGAGAAGATTTCATCTGAGCCATAAATTGGTTGGACACAGAGGTATTCTGACCAAAAAATATTATTATGTTCTTGTAGCAGGATATGAGATTCTTTGGGAGACAAGGTGATTTGTATTCCTATCAATTATGCAGAGAACAGTTTTTTTGGTAAGAAAATGAAGGCTCATACTGATAAAGAAACAGCTCAGATTTTTCATAGTATTTACAGTTTCCATTCAAAACCATAAAACTGTTTTTATTGAACAAGGAGATTTTCTAAGAGGATAGAATAGATTTGGTTTTCTCTTTTGCAGAAATTTGTAACACAGGAATAGACCAGACAATATTTTGCCTGTTTCTAGCTTGTATAAGCTAAAAAAGCCTTCAAAATTATTTTTTAACTGAAGAACATAATAATTACTAAGAAGAAGAAAAAACACTTCCTCTTTTATTTCTCTTAGAAGGCAAAGTTGATAATACTTCAAAGCTTTTTGTGAACTGATCCAATCTCATTTCCCACTTTTAAAAGCCCCGATTTTACTTCTGGATTTTAACAGTTCAGTATTTCTTCTGGGTGCTCACTCTGAGAAATAATTCCCCATCACGTGACCAAGCCAGGGCAGGCCTTTTCAAGTCCAGTACATGAAGTACTAACTCACCCTCAGAATATGGGTGCACTAACAAGATACTGTGAGATATGAATGCAAAGTGAGTTAGTTATTACAAGACTACCCATCCAGATACTTTCACTTGTTGAAACTGCAAGGTAATTTTTTGGTGAAGGCCAGTAGGATAAGCAGCTTCTCATTCTTCATTGCACAAGTTATTGTTACCTAAAATATTGTAAATCATAAATAAAAAAATAAAATGGATTTCTTTAATTTGCTTACATTTGTTTGATATATCCTTTTCTCTATCCTCGCTGTTGGTCTATCACAGAATCACACAGAATCACACAATCAATTAGATTGGAAAAGACCTCTGATATCATTGGGTCCAACCTAACACTGAACACCTACTTTAATGTCAGCTAGACTATGACTCCAAGTGCCACATCCACTTTAAGGTCTTTCCTTAAACACCTCCAGGGACAGTGACTCCACCATCTCCCTGGGCAGCCCATTCCAATACCTAACCACCCTTCCTGTGGAGAATTTCTTCCTAATATCCATCATAAATCTCTCCTGGCACAACATAAGCCTATGTCCTCTTCCAGTGCTGGTTGCCTATGAGAAGAGACCGACCCCTACATGGATACAGCCTCTTTTCAGGCAGTCATAGAGAGTGATAAGGTCACCCCTGAGCCTCCTCCTCTCCAGATTAAACACCCCCAGCTCCCTCAGCTGCTCCTCACAGGACTTATGCTCCAGACCCTTCACCAGCCTTATTGACATTCTCTGGACATTCTCCGGACATTCTCCAGCACCTCAACGTCCTTCCTGAACTGAGGAGCCCAGAACTGGACACAGCACTCAACGTGTGGCCTCACCAGTTCCAAGTGAGTGACCAGTCCCTGGTCCTGCTGGCCACACTGTTGCTGATACAGGCCAGGATACCATTGGCCTTCTTGGCTACCTGGGCACTGCTGGCTCATATTCAGTCACTGTCACCAGTGCCCCCAGGTCCTCTTCTGCTGGGCCACTTTTCAGTCACTCTGCCCCAGCCTGTGGCACTGCTGGGGTTGTTGTGGTGAACTCAGAACTTGGCCTTGTTGAATGTCATGGCACTGGTCTTGGCCCATCTCTCCAGCCATTCCAGCTCCCTCTGCAGAGCCTTCTCACCTTACAGCAGATCAATACTCCAACCCAATTTGGTGGCATTTGCAAATTTACTAATGGTAGACTTGATCCCCTCATCCAGATCATCAATAAACATATTAAACAGAACCGGGCCCAACACAGATCCCTGAGGGACAGCACTAGTCAGCAGCCACCAGCTGGATGCAGCACCATTCCCACTCTCCAGGCCTGGCCATCCAGCTGGTTCTTAACCCAGTGAAAGGTGCTCCTGTCCAAGCCGAGGGCTGACAGCTTTTCCAGGAGAGTGCTGCGGGAGACGGTGTCAAAGGCCTTGCTGAAGTACAGGCAGACAGAACCTTCCCCTCATCCACCAGGCAGGTCAGCTGGTCTGAAAGGAGATCAGGTTGGTAAGGTTGGATCTGCCCCTCTGTAGTAGCTAGGGACAAGCGACCGGAAGATATCGGGTTATACGGGTAGATAGGGTTACCTTTTTTATATGTAAGTGCCTTTTAGTTAAGCTTTGCTAAGTTAGCTAATTGCATGTAAGTGATGACATAAGCAGACGGATGTGACGCTGCTTGCGAGGTCATAAAAACACCATGTAAGCAAGAATAAATGCCATTTTGCCATCCACCACATTGGTGTCTGTGAGCTATGGACCGAGCGGACTTAGGGTAGTCACCATGCTGTTCCTGAACCAGGTCGCTACGCCTCCCCGAGAGGCAACAAATNAGCCATTCCAGCTCCCTCTGCAGAGCCTTCTCACCTTACAGCAGATCAATACTCCAACCCAATTTGGTGGCATTTGCAAATTTACTAATGGTAGACTTGATCCCCTCATCCAGATCATCAATAAACATATTAAACAGAACCGGGCCCAACACAGATCCCTGAGGGACAGCACTAGTCAGCAGCCACCAGCTGGATGCAGCACCATTCCCACTCTCCAGGCCTGGCCATCCAGCTGGTTCTTAACCCAGTGAAAGGTGCTCCTGTCCAAGCCGAGGGCTGACAGCTTTTCCAGGAGAGTGCTGCGGGAGACGGTGTCAAAGGCCTTGCTGAAGTACAGGCAGACAGAACCTTCCCCTCATCCACCAGGCAGGTCAGCTGGTCTGAAAGGAGATCAGGTTGGTAAGGTTGGATCTGCCCCTCTGTAGTAGCTAGGGACAAGCGACCGGAAGATATCGGGTTATACGGGTAGATAGGGTTACCTTTTTTATATGTAAGTGCCTTTTAGTTAAGCTTTGCTAAGTTAGCTAATTGCATGTAAGTGATGACATAAGCAGACGGATGTGACGCTGCTTGCGAGGTCATAAAAACACCATGTAAGCAAGAATAAATGCCATTTTGCCATCCACCACATTGGTGTCTGTGAGCTATGGACCGAGCGGACTTAGGGTAGTCACCATGCTGTTCCTGAACCAGGTCGCTACGCCTCCCCGAGAGGCAACAAATCCCCTCCTAAACCCATTCTGGCTGGGTCTGATCCCTTGGTTGTATTGTGTGTTTCATGTGATTGCTCTCCCGATTATCTGCTCCATAACCTTGCCAGGCACTGAGATCAGACTGACAGGCATGTGTCTATCCTGTCTGCCTATTTATCACATGCCTTTGTATCTGCCCAAGATTTATAGCATATTTGCTTTATTTAACCAAGCACTGAAGGTAATTTCTAAGTAGTTCTCGTATTTAATTAGATTTGTAATGCTTTATTCTCAATACACTTGGGAGACAAGAAATAGTTAAGGCTTAAGCAGAGCAAGTTACATTATTCTTATCAGTTCAAGGAAGTCAAAAATGAAGCATGTGGCAAGCAGGCAACAGACTCTGCAGTGCTGTTCAAAACCTTGACTTTTCAAATCAGATCAGCCAATGCCTCGAGGTCACAAAAGACTTTATAAAAAAAGGGAAAAGTTGGCTGACAGCAATCAGTGAGCTGCTCCCTATGCCACCATGCATAATGTGCATTTACAAACACTTGTCACAGAGATGTTTTTCGTTCAGATTCCCTCTCACCAAATGCCTTGTCTTCTTCCATGGCAGCAGCAATTCACCCTCTGGCAGTGGGAGTGGTTGTACAATGAATAGGAATGCAGGACAATCTCAAGACTGTTTCAGGTGCTGCACAAGGCCATTAATTCTATGATGTAAGAATATGCTGGAATTTCTTAATCTTTTCAACAACTATGGAACTTCCTTCCCTGTTGAGTCAATTTACTTTTGTTAGATATGGGCAATGTGTCTTTTATGAACAGGGATAAGCCCAAGAGTATTTCTTTGTCCTGGAGGTCATAAATTGGTAAGAACAGCTTTGCTTCACATGTTCCACAAATGTGTTCCTGCATGATACCTGAAATGTGGGTGTGCTCTTAACCTTATAAAAAATACTGAGTCCTAGCCTGATCTGAATTCCATTCTTTGCCATCTATGGGAAATTCTGGGTTTTAAGCCTTTTGCACAATCATATTCACAAACATATATGTAAGCTAGCAGAAACATAACAAATTTGAAAATAAATTTTGTGGCTGTTCCTGGCACTAGCACTGATTTGAAAGATAGTTGCACACAGACTGAAGTCAACTGACATGGAAAAATAGAGAGTTCCCAAATGCCAAATGGAGGGGTTCCCAACACCCCTCACACACTTGGGAAACTCATGAGTTTTTCTCATTGACATTTTGACTGGGTCTTGAATATCCACCAGCTGTCTGAATATGTAACCACTGCTAAAAGACCAGGTAGGGTTTTAGGCAGCTAATAAATGCTCCCCTAGTACTAACAACAGTCAACTAGCAATTCTTTCACTTGCTAATATTCTAAAGGTATCTTTGAAGTACTAGCTCAGAGAACTGTTAGATTTCCTAGACCTCAAAAAAAGGTATTTTTGCAGACACTTACACCTATATGGAGACACACTGAAGAGGAGAGTATATACGGACAGTGAAAGAGAAAAGAGAAAAACTTTGGGGTTTGATACTGTTTACAGTCTAATGCATGTGGGCGATGTCTTACTGTAAACACAGATGGCTGTAAACTAGGTCATGCTGAGAAGCCAAGCATATATTTGCAGGCTTTTTGTTCCACACTGAAGCAATGATTACTCAGCAGAAGAGCATATATTTGTAGTCCTTAAAATAAAATCTTTTTGATTAGACAGTTTTGAATTAAAATACATTACAGATCCAGCAAGTTGAAGCTTAAGAATAGTGTGTCTGATCATGTTTTCTTTACTGATGGCAAATAAGGCCTGCAGATTTAGTTTTTGAAATTTTCTTATAAAGATGGAATAGGAAACGCAATGTCATATCTCAAGTATTTGCAAGATTTTATGCCTGCTTGAGCCACTATGCAAGGTAATCCATAATAGAAAACAAGGTAGAGCACTGGGATGCAGCCACATAGAAAGGCAGATGGATAGAAAGGACAAGACAGAAGATAGAGAACTAATATGAAGCTTGAGTAACTAGTTCTACTGCCTGTCCAGGTATGTACTGACTGGATAACCATGTGCTGGCTGCCCAGGTTTTCCTGCCACAGTACTGTGACATGGATAATAAGACTAACTTGCATAAGCAGGGTGTCATTAGGTTTGATACTGTCACAGGTATTTGCATAACCACATAAGACCATATAATTACCTAGAATATATATACACTACCTGCCTATAATAGGTCAGTGGACAGATAGCACAACCTCCAAAGGTTAATGGGCTTATCTCCAGATTAGTCTTGGCTTATAACTACATACCCATTCCTCTCACTGGGAGCTGTGGGAGGGGAGGAGACCACAGAGACTTTTGTTCTACTGACAGTTTTTCCTTGGGTCAGTCAAACCACAGCTGCAGCCTTACTAGCTAATAATAACCAAATGTCTCCTAGGGAGCAGCAGTAGTACTTAAACCTTTGTTAAACTTAACTTTAAAAAGTGTGGGACACCATAAACACCTCAGGACAGCTGAGACAGCACCAATTCATTTACTTGTACTGGCTACAAAAATAAGATGCCACTTTGCACTTCTGCAGCGCAAAGTTGTTTTTTCCATAAGGGGAAACACAGGAGAGTGCAGGGAAGCAGCTGACCAAATGGTGGTGGTTTATTTGTTCCTTTCCCTTGGATTATCAGGTTGGTCCATGATTCAGAGAAGGATGTGGAGAGCACCACCAGTTAAAAAGTCCTGTGTGACAGAGAGCCAGGCTCTTCCAGCTGCTGTCCAGAGGACACATTGCTGCAGGGAATGTGGACAGCAGACATCCTGGGAACCACAGAAGTGGCAGTACAAATGCAGCCAGGGAGAAGAGTATTTTGAGGACCGAATTAGAGGCATTCTTTGAGGGCACAAACCATATGTAACCATGCTCCTGTTCATACTGCTTATCTCAGAGTGTCTAGTTATATACAGTAACTCTCAAAGAATTCAATCACTTGAAATTGTCTATTTAACAGAATGCAGATTTATTAGCAAAACAATAAGAGATAGTTATTAAATTTTATCAGTCGTAGAAAATCTTATTAATTGATGCATCACATAAGTCTCCAAATTACCATTGGTAAGAAATTGAAACAACTTTTCAGCACACTAATGTTCAAAATTTTCTGTAACATCTACAAAGCTTACCTGCATGATCAGTGAAAAGAGGGGCACAGAGAATGTTCTTGAATTCTTTGCCTAATTAAGGCCTAACAGTGATTGAAAACCACAGTCCTCCTTCTCCTGCATTCCTCTTCTCTCCTTTTCATAGACAATAGTGCTGCTCTGATCACACAGTAAGATGAGCTCCATGTTCCAGATTAAAAGAATGCAACAACAACAGCAACAAAACCCACAGGAATTAAAAACAGTATTCAAATGGCTCGCATGGATTGCCATTTCAGGTTCCAGCTGTGCCATCTGGTCTCACAAAAGATCTGATTTCTTCCAAAAATGTCATGCAGCATAGCTTCCAGGGTAAAAATGAATTATAACAACTTCCCTTTTTCCTTTGACCTAGTCTAAATCTCTTCTGCTTGACAGATGATTTCATTTTTCATCTGACATTCCTTATTTTAACAGGCTTTAGGCAACTCTTCCTCCTCTGCCTCCTAGAGTTTGATTTTTTTTTCCAACTTGAAATACTATGTGCCTTTGAAGTAAATATAAAACAGTATTAAACTTAGGCAGTCCAGATTTCAGCTACTGAATACTACTTTTTTCCTAACAGTCATTGTTAGAAGTTAAAATAAAAAAATATAACCTTCATATCCATGAAAAACTGCCATGCTGTCCCTATTTTAGAATGTCTAAATCTAGAACACATTTGCAATCGGTGAGTAATCACTAATAATTATCATCACTGGCATTCAATAGATTTGTTTAGAGGAGTAGCTCCCAGTTTCTGATTGCAATGTACGGCCCTGAATTATGCCTGTACAATGAAAAATGTGTGTGATTATTGCCAGTCATGTCACTAACAGCTGGGCTTTATTTATTAGATTGGATATTATTTTGTTGGCAATGGAGTGGGAAGCCTGTGTTGAAGTAGGTTACTGTGTATTTTGTTCAGAGGACATCAAGGCTTGCTTTTATACTACTCTAGAGGGGCAAATTAATTTGTTTGGCAGCACGAACAGTCTATCTCCCTCACACAGATGATATTTTTAATAATGAAATGGGATGTAGCTTTCATGTCATACCATAAGGAGAAGTGAGACAATCTCTCTAGTAACTTGAACCACAGCAAGATATGAAGAGGATGATTGGCATGATGGATTTAACACAGAATTCTAGAGAAAGACACAGATGAAACAAAACAAACTGCAGGCAGGACAAGGTCACAGAGTGCTTCAAAACTCACTTTTTTGCTTGTGGTTTGACCTCACCTGGCAACTGAGCACCACAAAGCCTCTTGCTCATTCCCCCATCAGCAGGATTGGGAGAAGAATCAAAATGGTAAAAGCTGGAAAACTCATGGATTAAGATAGATACAGTTTGATAGGTAAAGCAAAAGCTGTACATGCAAACAAAAAGCAAAGCAAGAAACTCATTCACCACTTCCCATGTTCAGTCATTGTCAGGAAAGCAGAGCTCCATTGTGCATATTGGTTACCTAGGAAGATAAACACCACCACTCCAAATGTCCTCCCACTTCCTGCTTCTTCCCCCACTTTATAAACTGGGCATGATACAATATGGTCAGGAATATCTGCTTGCCCAGCTGGGATCAGCTGTCCTGGCTATGTCGCCTCCCAACTTCCCAGGCATCCCCAGTCTTCTCACCAGTAGGGGAGTAGGGGATAAGGCCTTGGCTCTCAGTATTAACAAAAACATCTCAACACTGTTTCTGGCACAAATCCAAAACATGGCTCCATATTAGCCATGAAAATTAACTCTACCCAGCCCAAGTCAATATATTCTTTAACCACAAAGTGTAAAAAATCACTCACTGAGGTTTTTTAAAACCAATTTATGACAAAACAAACAACCAAACAAACAGACAAACAATACCCAAAAACAATCAGCATGGAAAAACATATGCTTTCAGTTCCTTGAAATGACACCAAAACTTACAGGAATGTAGATCCATTTGTAGTCACCATGCTGAGATTTTTCTGCCTGTGATTGGATACTATAATATTGAAAAGACTCATTTACAAGGATCAGAAGTCATAAACTCTCAGCAGAACATGCTGTGTTCTCCTTGCCCCATCAATATTTCACTCTTTGCAGCAGCCACCTTCAACCAAAACGTTTTTACAAAAACCTCACAATTTTAGGGTTAGTTTTTGTGCCAAAAGAAGAGCCAGTACACTGCAGAATTCTATTTGGCTATTGCTAGCATTACAATCCATGTTAGCCTTGGCTTTTCAGAAGACAAGTGATTTTTCCCTAAGCCTTCTGATTTTATACACTGTTTACTAGTGAGATAGAAAGTGGTTTTCTTGTGGACAGCACTGCTTGTTGGTAACTTGTCTCTATTTAGAGTTTTGGATGCTATAGAGAGTGGAGCACTCCATCACATCTAGTCAGCTACTCAAGACAAATCATATTTGCTGGTCTGGATATATACCTTAAGATACCTTAATAGATGGATGTAATGGACAAAGACCATGAGTAGTGCAGCACAAGAAACAGCCTAAGAGGCTTGAAACACCTTTCTCTGGATGTCCCTTCAGGACCCAAGGCAATATATCTTTGTACAGACAAACTGGCTTGCCTTCATGTTGATGGATAGGGAGATTCTCACTGACCTAAGGAAGAGTCTGACAGCTTCAGTGGAGTTTACTAGGCAAAACTGTAACTACAAACAAAAGGTGCTCTTACCTGAACCTGCTTGAAGCAGAATTCTTCCAGTCAGCTTTGTTATCTAAACAACGGTATATTTATCTCTCCCTGCTCAGGATGCCTCAATGGTTGACACACAAGAAAAGAAAAGCATTGATCCACTTCAAAACAACTTTGCCATAAGAGCATCAGGCACAAAACAAGAAACAAAAGTGGTCCCCTGCAAAACAAACTGAAAAATTTACACACAATTCATGTCAGATGCAGACACTTGTGACAAAAACACTGTACAGAACGTACTCTGTTCACTGACTCTTGGCAGGAGGAGAACAAATGTACATGGATAGACTTTGGCACTCATCCTGGCAAAATTGAACGTTCATTACTACTATGCTCAAGAAATGGCATCAGCCAGTTTTCAACAAGGAGGTTGTATCATCACGTGGTGTAATAGAAAGCCCTTTAAACTGCACAAAATTTGTTGCTAGGGGTAATCTATGGAGATGGTACAAAAGATAAGATGGGGACAAGACCCTCAGGTGCTGTCAAGAATGATCATTGTCTGGCTTGAATAGGGTTGGAATATGGATGAACTCTTCAGTAGGACATGACTGCTGGCACTGTGGGTAGAACACAGTGTTGCAGCTATCTACTCAATAAATATGCACTATAGTCCTGTCATCTTTTCTCTACTTATTCTGTGTACAGGACAAAATTGAGTCCTTGTTCATGACTAAGGCTCTTGGGGGAGAAGAAAGTAATGATGAAAAAAAAAAGGAAGAAATAATATTTCATTCCCTAACTAGATAAAGAAAATATTCTAAAGACCAACAGAGCATTTACGTTAGAAAATCAGAAAAACAATTAATGTAATATAGTCTATAGACTACATCCATCTCTTTGAGTGGATGCCTTAACCATAAAAGAATAACAAAATTTATGGTGTTACAGTGCTTTTGGACTGGAGAGACTATATCTGTTAGTTCACCCTCTTCTTACTTAAAAAGGCTGCAAACACTCCAAACACTCATTTGGAGTTTTTTAAAATCAGTCTCTACTCAGAACCATTATTTTCCTTTTCTTCCATTCATTTTTTAAATTACGCAAAAGTGTACAGATTACTATCTAGCAACTATAGCATAAAATAACTATAGAAATTACTCAGCTGGGGCATTCAAACACCTTTCTGAAATCAAAGACAGAAGGATAATATCTATTCAATTTCTAGGCTACTAAAATTTTGAGGCCAGTTAGGTTGAAATTAGCTCATTTCTTTAGGTTTCACAAATAAACTTAACACTTCAAAACAGGGTATTTTTTTAGATAGATAAAGTCTTCTGTATTTCCAAGATAATGAAATTTACACTGATATCAAATGTATCTTGCTTTTCTTTGAAAGATAAACTTCTTTTTCCCAGCGAAGTATTGAGTATTTCTGTAATCAGCCCTCCTGACCTATAAAACAGAAATTAAACTCCAGCAATCAGTTATAGATTTGTGTGAGAAGGTTCCCTCCATAGTCTTCAAAATGAAAGTTTGGAATTGGAGGGGACAGTTACAGATTGTGCAAATGAAAGATTTGCAAATGATAGACTGTTACTGAGTCTTCAGCCAAAGGGAGAAGATGGATCAGATAAGACACCTTGAAGAAGCTCAGCTACAGTCCTGCTTGATGTACCACAAAATCTTTGCATGCTTTGACTAGGAAATACTTCAACTAGAAAGGAAAAAGTGCCTGAAAGAAGTTCATAGTTCCTTAGGTCTTGAACAAGCACATTGGTAGCTGGAAAAAGGCTAAGTAATTTTGTTATAGTGCAACCTGTCCCTGCAAATCTGTGCCTCTTCTGCATTATTTCACCTTCTTAGGTAAACCTGGTACGTAAAACTGTACTAATACATATTTTATTAGTCTTCTGTTAGATATGCGACTTAGCTAGACTCACAAAAGATTCCTATGTTATAAACCTGAAGTTTGGCCTTAGAAAGTGAGGTCTTGTTGACCGTCATTGAGATTCAGATCTAATTTTCTGTAAAGAAAACCTAAACTTTTGATGATGGAAAAATTTTGGCAGAAGTTTTCCTGGAAGAAAATGTATATGATAAAGACTAGTGTGAACCTTGAAAACAGATCCCACCAAGGTGGATCAAGTGCTTAATATATCCTACATCTTATCACTTTTAAATTTAATTGTCCCTATTGGCTGACTTCATTGCTTATTCCAATAGTCCACCTGAATTCAGCTGTCAGAATGACATGGTTCAGCAATATCTAAAAACTAAACCCCTGCTTGAACTGGTTTGGATTATATGCATCCCTATCATCATCTTTCTCTTAAGCTTTTCTTCAACTTTCATCTGTTTTAATGGTGGGCAAGAATAAGCATTAGAGATAGAGGAAAACCCTTGAGGGAAATGATTTTGACTACTCAACATTTATGAGATGAAAGCACCCTGTACTCAGTTGATTCTCAATTAAGTTATGTAAGAGCAATATTCAGACATGAAAAGATTCAGAAATTACCTATCACATACGTTTCCTTCCTTTTTTGTTTTCATATAGTTTGGGGTTTTTTAGTTGTTTCTGTTTACCTTAGGTGAGAGCAAAACAACATACTATACACTCTGGCAAAATAACATGCTACCCTTGGGAAGTGCTCTCACTTTCAAGAAGAGATGCAAAAATCATCTGAACCAACTGTGAACTAAACCAAAAGTGAGTTAAACATCTGTCTTCGGACAGAATTATATTTTAGTTACACAGCTTTCGAATTGCCTGCAGTTTCATGTTTAAACAAAGATCCATATAGATCCATTATAATGTGTTACCATGCATTAGAGTCAATTTTATTGTATTTATTATAAAAGTAATGTAAGGTACATTTTGTCCCAACTATAGCTACATTGTAGGAATACAACATTCTTGTTCAGGTATAATAGTAAAAGATGCTAGTGGTTGACTTTAAGAGTCTTTGATGCAAAGATTTTTACACTGCTAGACCACTCTTCATTGTCATGGGAATTTTGAAAACAGTGACAGATATTTCTAGGCCTTCTTTTTGTTCCCTCTCCTGGTGGGCACGACTGTCCTGATGCAACCCTGTGTGAGATTATACTATAAACATTACAGCTTACCACAGGCCAAGTTAAAAAATCCTTACTCAGAAGGGTTTGGGGAATGTTTTCAACTCAGTTTGATCAGTCCTTTGGGTGCTGCTGTCCAGAAGTCAGCAGCATTCTCAGAACAAAGGCAAGAAGTAGAGTGCATGACAAAGAAAAAACTGACAGCTGCTGGAAAGCTCATCTCCCAAAATTATAGCCTTCTGCACAGCTCTGTAATTGCTGTGCTGACTATGTCAGTGCTAGAAAAACAGTGACAGTCTTCTTTGTCTGCCAAGGTACAGTGGTAACAGAGCTCAGTCTTGGCGTAATGAACAAGGATTAAGCTAATTCTAAAACACTGAATAAATATAATGTTTAACACCAGTTTGCCAAAGGTATTTTTGGACTACCCACTGTGATGGTTTAAGGCAACTTTGGGAGGAGAACTCCTAGGGAGACCCTCCCTCCCCTCCCCCAACCGGTCCAGGAGAAAACCTCCTCAGAGAGAAAGTGGAAAGAAACCTGTTTATTAAACTGGCAAAACACTCCCCAGGACAGTGAATTGAACAATACCAGATGACAAGAACCTCGTGCCGCTCTGGGTAGATGACAAATTAGGACAGAAGTCCCTCTGGTAGGTGATTCCTCTGCTCTCAGTTCTTTCCAGCGCTGGTGAAGGTTGCTGCACAGGAGAGATCTTGGTGGGTCCCAGTACAAACTCCCCCGGAGCACCCCCTGGGCCCTCAGTCTAGGGAGGTTTGAACAGTTCCAAAAAAGGTGAAAAAAAGGGAAAAACAGAAAAAAAGGAAAAAAGGAAAAAAGAATGCGAAGCTTCTCAGGCTTAACTAAACTATGCTAACTAGCTACAAAGCAAAGCAAAGCGAGTGCTGAAAAAAAACGCCTCGCCATCTGGGTGCTGGTACTCCCACTCTTCAAGGTCAGTCCGAGAGTTTTCTGAAAACAAACTGTGCACTTTTCTCCCCGTTTTACTCTCAGATCCAAATTAAAGGTACGGAGTGTAATATCCAACATAAACCCAACAGACGATTGGGGATACATCGTAACGTAACCCCAGGACACCTACAAACACTATGTTTGTTTGCCATGATACTCCTGCTGGAGCAGGATCATCACCATAAGTGATGATCATTGCAATTTTTCTGGATTGGAGTGGAAGCCCAGTAAATTCAGTGATGTTAGACATGGCTGAGACTAGCATAAAATTGATTTATGATTAAGCCACAAAACTACCCTTTAATAAGCACTCTCATGTCATTATATGAAAACTATGTCTGTTAGAGGAAGTATTATTCAATACTGCCATGGAATGTGATTAGCTTCACAAAACATTTATGTGCTTCAGGAGTTGTCTGAATCAAGAAAGGAATGAAGGGTGTTTCTTGGGTTAAAAGACTAGCCTGGAACTCAGGGGTTTAGTCCTTATCTTAGCTTCACTGGACCACTTAGGACTGCCTTTTCAAAGTTGTTATATATCCACAGCGTTTATTGACTGTAGCTGTAATTGTGAACATAGAAGCTCTGAAAATTAGTCTTTCAAGCTCACAGGATACCACAGAACTACAGAATACAGGCCATCTGTATACTTGAGGAGCACATTAGTTACAATTTTTCTTGATTTCACTTGCAAGTACAGTACTTTTATTAGGTTTTTTTTCCAGTTGTCTTTTGTACTATCTTCACTTCTTTAACTCAGTGTACTTTCAATGCTCTTTGGATTTCAGCACTTGTTAAAGACTTCAGCCTAATACCTGCAAAGTTTACGCTCCTTGAGTTGTTTATACATCCTTCATTGCTTTATTGTTGAATTATTAAAGTCTTTCCAGCAGAGAGAAGTAAATACTTCTTGGAAACCTTGAAATGCTGATGTGCCTTATGCCTAATATATAAAGGGCAGATTAATTCCAAGCTATAAAAATAAACAGCTCTCTTTGTTCTTAAGAGGATTTGGATTGAGTGGAGTGGCTTTATAAGTATATGATTGCTTAGTACTGAAGTTTGAAAACAAAACAGAAAACGTATTATCCATTCATGGTTAAAGATTACCAGCTTTCGTATTTTCAATTTAGCCATTCCTTGAGCTTCTTATTCAGTCTCTCTGATTGAGGTCTGTGTACTTTACAGGTTTGGATTTTTTTAAATGAATACAGAAGAACTCCAAAATCAAACCCACCATGAGGAGAAGGAAGAGAGGCAGTGAGGGAAATTCATATATTTAACTGAAAAGCCCCCAGGATTACACCAAAAAGCATGAATAATTACAGCACAGCAGCCTCTAGTTCCTTCCAAACCTTGCTCCCCTCTGTGACAGTGCTGTGGTTTGCAGTGACTGCCCTCGTGCTAGGGAATTCTATGATGTCATTTTCACATGGTCTTACAGAAAAGCCCTGCCCACTGATTTCCAGTGTTTGGTTTTCTAAGGAAGGTTTTTTAAACAAGTATATTATTTCCTTTCTATGAACACTTAAAATCCCTGATAGATTTCTGGAAGAGTAGGGTTTAATCCTGCAACTCTTGGCTGAAATTCCTCCCACCTGTTTATGTCAACACTGCACTGAGATCAATACAGCCCTGTCATTTCCACCCTAGATGTGCTAAATCAGATAAGTGATGGGGTGTTTTCAAACTTCAAATGTTGCAAGTGCACAAAGGGAAAAGGTATGTTCATAAAATAAACAGAGCATAGGCAATAACAACATAACAAGGCAGGCATGGTCTTGGAAATGGGAATGAGATTCCTCATGGGACAATTCATAGGTTTCAGGGAGGATACAACAGGAAGTGAGAGCAACAGCCCTTAATCAAGTGCTTCTTCCAGAGCTGAGGAGTGTCATGAAGCACAAAGATGATAGATGAAGAAAGCAGAGGGTGTAACTGGAAAAGCAAACAGAGACTATCTATACTTACAGGAAAAATGAAGCACAGCAAAACTTTCATAATAAGGAATAATAACTACAATTGAGAGGCAGAGGTTAATGACAGCTAATAAAAGAATTCAGCATTGAAATGCAACGCAAGTCTAAATATAACTGGGGGAGGTACAAGGGCTTTAGGCCACATTGTTATTACTAAGCAAAGCAAAATATGCTCTGGCTGGGCTTTCTCACATTCTTAACTCCCCCTATATTATGTTGCTTTGTGAAACTAGCAGGCAGATCTCATAACCTCTTGGCATTCTGCCCATTCCATACAGCATGCAAAACCCAGTCTCCTTTAATGAATTTTTTCAGGGCTTATCTTCTACACCATCTGATAATACACCTCTTTTCCCAGCATTATTTTTCTAGTTAGTGAGGTAAGAGGAATAGCTGAGACAGCTGGAGTTGTTCAGCATGGAGAAGGCTTCAGGGAGACTTCTTTATGGCCTTCCAGTACCTCAAGGGGATTGGAAAAGAAAAAGCATTTTTATAAAGGCAGATAGTGACAAGACAAGAGGCAATGGTTTTAAATTGAAAGAAGGCAAGTTTAGATTAGATGTTAGAATTAAATTCTTTACTGTGAGGGCTAGGCACTGGAGCAGGATGACCAGAAATGTTGTGGATGCCTCGACCCTGGCACCGTCCAAGACCAGGCCGGACAGGTCTTTGAACAACCTGTTCTACTAGAAGGTATTCCTGTTCACGGCAGTGTGGGTTGTAACTAGATGATCTTTAAGGCCCCTTAGCACTCAAACCATACTTTAATCTCTGATTCCATTAATATTTTGTCTTTAAGCAAGTGCAAAGGGTGTGGTTCAATGATTAAGGTATATAGGTTAGGGCAGTCCAGAATTCCTTCTGTTGTCTTCCTTAAAAGGTTGGGCTCAGCTTTGTCACTCTACTTCAGTGGGGAATTTCCAGATGGTTGGCACATATATATCCTTTTAAAGTGTTGGTATGAGCAGTGTTAGGTAAAAGTTAATGTATCTCATTAGCCTTGTTCATTGTACAAATGCATTAAGTTTTCACATTGGGAGGAGAATAAGGATTTTAAAGGAGCTTGTACCCAGGTAGGGGATTGGTCTTTTTCCCCAGATAACAAGCAGCAGAATGAGAGGACAGTCTTAAGCTGTGCTAGAGGAGGTCTAGGTTGGACATTAGAAAGAAATTCTTCACAGAAAGGCTGACTGAGCATTTGAATGGGTTGCCCAGGGAGGTGGAAGAGTCACTGTTCCTGGTAGTGTTTAAGGAAAAATTGGATGTGGCACTTAGTTTTGGTGGTCTAGATGACATCGTTTGATCATAGGTTGGACTCAACATTCCCACAGGTCTTTTCCAACCTAGATTCTGTGATTCTGTGTTTAAGCGATCGTACCGCTCTAGAACCATGGAGGCGGTGCGTTTTTTAATTAATTGAAAAATTATTTTTGCAGTGGGGTGTGTGCTGTTTGTTTGGCGTTGGTCTCTGTCGGAAACTGTTTCCTGCCCAGCGACCGCTGCCCGCCCGTCCCCGCCGGCCGGCACAGGCCCCGCAGCCGCTCCCCGGTCACGCGGCCCGTGACGCGTGTGGGGGCCGGACGGAGGGCGGGCCCCGGCGGCCATGGCGGCGCCCATGGAGGAGGCGGCGGCTCCCGACTACGAGTTGGCGGAGCAGTACACCCGCGTCTTCCGCGTGGGCGCCCTAGGCCTGGGCTGGCGGCGGCTGCTGGGGCCGCCCGACCTCTCACTGGCGGTGGAGGAGGCGGAGGAGGCGGACGCGGCCGTGGCGGCGGCGCTGGGCTGCGCGCCGGGTACGGCGGCCGAGCTGCGCGCCGTCTGCAGGTGGGGAAGTCCGGCTGTCTCCTGGCCGGGAGTTGCGACTCCGGTGCGAGGGGGATGCCGATGGCCTCGTTCGGCGCTGGTGCGGGGGCGGTGGCTGGTGCTGTCGCCAGACGCCGCGGCGGTTTCTCAAGAGAGGCGAAAGGTGCTGGGGCAAAACTGCTTCAGAGCAGCCTCTTCTGGGCCTGTGGCACGCTTTTGTTTCTATTTCCCGAGTTAATACAGAATCATAGATTGTCAAGGGGTTGGAATGGACCTTAAAGACCGTATAGCCCCATGCCGTGTCCAGGGACACATTCCACTAGACCAAATAGCTTAGAGCTCCATCCAGCTTGGCCTTGAGCACTGCCAGAGTTCTAGCATGCACAGCTTCTCTGGATAACCTGTTCCAGTGCCTGACCACCCTCACAGTAAGGAATTTTTTAGTAATTCCGAATCTAAATTTGCCCGTTTTTTCATTTGTACTGAATACTCCTTATTCTGTAGTACAGTTCCTTATGAAGAGTTGGTCACCAACATCCCTGTAGGGCAAATATGCTGTTACGGCGAACAGTTTTTCTGGAGGATAGTGCTTCGGTGGTGGAAACTTTGTTACATCTGTGAACTTGAACAAGCAGTTTGGAGTTTCAAGTTACTTGGGTAAACATTTAGCAACGTGGTACTGGTTAAGTATGTAAAGGTACCTGAACATCTTCATGGTTTTAGGAGACCCCAATCGCACAATGAAACACACCTTATATGAAGAGATAAACCAGGCATCTGTTTGTATTAACGAAGAATCATAATATCACAGAATGGTTTGGTTTAAAGATCATCTTGGTCCAATCCCCCCTGATGTGGGCAGGGGCACCTTTCCCTAGAGCAGGTTGCTTAAAGCCTCATCCAGCTTAGCCTTGAACACTGCCAGGGATGGGCATCCACACCTCTCTGGGCAATCTGTTCCAGTCCCTCAACACCCTCACAGCAGAGAACTTCTTCCTAATATTAATCTAAGCCTGCTCTTTTAGTTTGAATCCCTTAAGAACATCATTTAGAGTAGTTCAGGTAGCGGGCAGCATACAGTACCTGTTGAGCAGGTCCTTAGCTTCCACTGACTGGTTTTCTCAGGGTGGCGGTGAAATCAGAGCTATATAAGTGCTTTGTTGGTATTGAAGCAGCAGCAGCATCTAACAAGCTATGGCTGGAAGGCTTTCAGGTCACGTGGATAGTGAGAATTGTCCTTCACCTGTAGAAAAGACCTGATCTCAGGCAGTAGTTCCTGTAGAAAGCATCACAGTTGGTAATTTCTTTGTAGTCCATCAGTAAGGAAGACATGCCAGAGTTCTGATCCTATCTATGTGGCTTTGTGCTTCTACTGTCACAGTTCTGGTGACTATCATAAATTTTTACTAGACGTAGTAAAAATAGAGAATGATGTTGGTTTAGTAAAATGTATTCTGGTGAGGCAGAAACTGTGACAATTACTCTGTAAGCACCTCCAGTGTAGACGGTCCCTAATTGCTCCATGTTCCTTCTTCTCTTTGGCAACTCTGTTTCCTGAGCCTGTCTGTTGCTGTTTTCATTTGAATTCCAAGGAGTTTTTTCCCGTGGTTTCTTTATTTCCCCCCACATTCTGTCTGTTGTTTTCTTCCATTCTGCTCTCTTCAGTTTACACCTGCTGCCAGGTGCTGTCTGCATTTGCTGCTGTTTCAGGCTGTGTACTGTAAACAGGGCAGGGAGAGAACTGATCATCTGGCAGCCTTTTGTTGGCTTTACAGGAGAATGAAGCTAAACCTATACATCCTGATGTGACCTTTCCCCTATTCAGGCTGGAAATCCCAATCCATAATCTCCATGTGCTTTTGCTTTTAAACTAAATAGCCCTAGCCTCTTGAGTCTCTCCTTAACATGGGCCAACCTCAAATCACTACCTTTGATCACTTTCACTCACCTACTCTGAGCTGCTCATATTTCTCTCTTGAGGAGAGAGGAGAACACTGGGCTACACTAAGATCTGTTCCGTGATATCCTGGGATCACATTTATTACTGGTGTAAATATAACTTTGTAGGTGAAATGCAGACATAATGGATATAAACACAGATTTTTCTGACTCTAAAATACTTCTAAGGAAAATTCTTACAAAATAAGTAGGTTTTCTTTGGGTAGAAGAGAGCTAGGAAGATGCAGATACTCCTACATCTATTTTTTAAATAGTGTTAGATTAAAAGAATCTTTCATGGATTCAGGATAAAGTTTTTCAATATCAATCGCTAAATCTTTTTTAAAGTAGTGATATAGTGTACATTTAAATATTCTTGACAATGTAGAGTCTTCTGGTGAAGAGAAATTGTATCATGTTTAAATGCTGTTTAACTCTTCGGGCACTCCAGTGCAATGTGGGTATTGTGGAGTGTTTTTGTGTTCTTTTTTTGGTTTTGTTGTATTGTTGTTTTTTTGGTTGTTGTTTTTTTGTGTGTGTGTGGTTTTTTGTTTGTTTGATTTTTTTGTTGGGTTTTCTTGGTTGTTTTTTGGATTTGGATTTTTTTGATTTTTTTTGTTTATTTTGGTTTTGGTTTTTTTTATTGGTTCATTTTTTGTTGTTGTTTTGCTTGTTTCATTTTATTATTATTATTATTTTATTCTACTTTTTTCTTGTAATACATTACTGCAAACAGAATGCAGGAAAAAATTTGTGTCTTCACTCACTTGTATTTGAGTCAATAAGAATGCCTTGCATATTGCTCAAGTTGTATGCAGATAATCATTGTAGAGATTGCTCATGTTTTCATCAGATCTTAAACAGGTGTAAAATTGTATCTTTATCTGGAAGATTCCATCAGTAATTCTCTTAAATAACAAAGATATCAAAAGAATAAAATTCTAGGTTTTGTTCAAATGCCTCAGGAGTCTGTGAACAAAGAATTACTGGTATTCATAATTGGTGCTTGAGTGCCTGAAGCCCTTGAATGTTGGAAATGCTGTTAGTCTGTTGGAGCTATGTTGTTCTGTTTTGTCTTTGTGTGAGTTGTTGCATGCATACATAGGGCAGCCTAAGCCTCAAATCACTGTGGATTTTAGATTGGTCAAGAGAGGTGAGGCTTGCAGGTACCTTATTCAACTTTAGCCCTAATTCACCTTGTTTTATTAGAAGGGCTAGTTGTAAATATCTCTTGGGATGTGTTATAAAGCTGCATTAAGCTAGCATTAACGTCTTAACATATTAGTATTTAGCGTCTTGTGGTATTAGTGTCTCAAAGGTGATGAAAGTACTACCTTCAAAATATGTGCAATGTAAAGAGTAATAGGAACACTGTATCTGCTTATTATAAAGTATCAGGCAAAATACTATATTGTCTTTGAATTTCTAAAAGAGAAAACTCATTGTGCTGCTAGAATATTCTAGGAGAAGTGAAGTTGCAGTGATTAAAGGCTTCATTGGCAGTCTGTTCCCAAGACTACATTTCCAGAGAGTTCTCTTTGGCCTTTTTACTTCTGATCACCTTAAAATATCTTTATAGGGGATATAACACTTCGCATTTGGCTTTTTTCAAGTGACACTTTCAACTATTGTTCCTCATTACTGTCCTGCGCTTCACCTTGGTTTCCATTTACAGCACCACCAGTGTTTTCCCCTCTATTGTAACTGTGTGCACTGAGTGAATTTGTTGTGCATGCAGGGAATAGTAGTAGGGTCTTTGGGGACACAGTGGGATCCCAAGCCTGTGGCAGTCAGGAGTGAGGTGTTCCTAGTGCAAACTTTGTATTGCATGGGCTTCTGTGTCTTAGGTGTCTGACACCGACTTAGCCTTAGTTTCTAGAGGTATAAGCATATACTTCCTGTTTGTAAAGTATTGTTTGTGGTTCCACTGGCAGCAGGAGTTACACGGGGGAGCCCTAGCAAGGCCTGTGTGTAAGCAACACAGCAAAGCCTTTAAAGACTTCAGACTATGCATGTGATACAATGACATATATAATTAATTTTTAGACTGATTTTTAATACTAAAAAAGGTGCTCTGCTTTTCCTTTAGAAATTGAGGGTGTCTGACTTTCCAGGATCGAGAAGAGGCAAGTACCAGTACTTGCAAGGTTCCATGGAACTTGTCAAGGGCTTGATGTCAGTATCTCTTTACACTAGCTACTTTTCAGTCCTTACAAGGAAAAAGAGGAAGCAGATTTAATGTCAATTATTTTACATAGTGTCTGCTTGTAGCAGCTTTTCTGGGGGTGTTAGTTTTTTCACTGAAGCAGGCAATTAACGGTCATGATGTGGATAGCACAGCCAGAGATCTCACGTAGGGGGGCTATGGGAAGAAAGAAAAGCGCAAGTATTGTTAGTAAGTTCTGACATACTGTTGGTGGGTTCTGGCACAGAAGGGAAGTGGGAAACTGTCACCTTTGATGCAAGTGAAACTTCACAATGGCAGGTGATAGACATTTTCAGATCCTGCAAATAATACCTGTGGTGTTTAAAGAACTGAATACAAAATAATTTCCTCCAAACGGTACATATTCAAGTGACTTAGGCTCTTCAGTGAATGGGATCACTTATCCATGTGCTGGAAGACTTCGGATTAATAATTTGGTCATGTTGTCAGTTTTACAGAAAGGGTCAGTTGTAAATTGATTTATCTATCAGGCGATATTCTTTACTTGATTATGTGGGCTGCTCATAACACAGGTCTATGCTGCGTGGAGAACAGCCCCATCTAAAAGGCTAATGCTTGAACTGTGTTCTCCAAAGTGCTGTTCTCTGTATTTCTGTTAGTTTAATTTCTTTTTCTCAGCTGTGTTTCAGTCCACATTTGACACAGGATTCACTTGGTTGTCTCTGCCTCCACTTCCTCAAGTGGGAATCTAAGGATAAAGTTTGTTCTGTTTCCAGGGGGTTAATTACTGTGAATTACTGGCTCATTACTGCAAAGTTCCTTTTAAAATGGTGCTTCTGAAAGAATCATATTTTCTCTAAAAAAAGTTATTTTCTGTTTGAGATGAAAACTGTGAAACAGAAAGTTTAAAACTTTGTATGTTGCTGAATGGTAAGTAAATAAACAATAGTAAATTCATATTACTGTCAATAAAGGGTGACTTTATTGGCTCACCAGAACAAAGACATCTGTCCACAATCAAAACTTTGTCTCTAACTTTTGTTTATTGTCAGCTGATAACAGTTGATTCCAGACTTCTATTTCTCAATGACTTTGTATTGCTATGTAGTTCCTCTCCAAAGGGTTATTCATTACTGCAGTGATATTATTGTTGACATGAGGAATGTTATAAGATTATAATGAAAAAGAATATAATGAAATCAGAGACGTTATCGAGGATAAATGGTACAGTCCAAAAAGTTTTCCTGAACTTCACTAGTGATAGTTTTGTCCCATAAAGAGACGGATTTGTGCAAGAATTTTCTGGAATTCAGACTGCTGGTGGACTTAGGCATTGGAGTAAGCCTTGCCTTTATATAGTCTGCAAAAGCAGTTAAGTCTGATTCAAAGCAGATTCTCTTGCAAAGTAGGTTTTAAATATGTTTTCCTCAGACTATTTTTAAGCTGGATAAAATTCTGTTGTGATAAGTGCAAAATGCATCTGGGAAGGACTGCAGAGGAAGGGATGTGCATATGATGATTCCTCTGAATCTGGTGTCATACAGTGCACAACCTGAAATGGGAATTCATAAATGGGACCAAGTGGTAAAACAACCTCCAGGTTTCTGCCTGTAAGACTTCTACACAGGCTGTGAGAAATCACTGCCGTGTCCAAAGTGGATAGTTCTAGATTTAGATTAAATATCAGGAATAAATTGTTTACTATGTAGAGTGGTGAGGCACTGGAACGGGTTGCCCAGAGAACCTTGTGGATGCTCCATCCCTGGAAGTGTTCAAGACCAGGTTGGATGTGACCTTGAGCAACCTGGGCGAGTTAAAGGTGTCCCTGCCGATGCTACTGGGGGAAATGGAACTAGATGATCTTTTAAGATCCCTTCCAACGCAAACTGTTCTATGATTCTGTGATTCTATCTGTTATTCTTTTATTGTTCTAGCATTGATATGTTAATGCCTTCCAAAAAAGAAGAGGACCCAGATATTATTCCTGAAGACAACAGTCTGCGTACTCTTCGGTATGCTGTTACAGTGCTCTCACAGTACCCTTATTTGGAGTGGGGTGGAAAAAAGGCATGGAAGTATTGCTAGCTGCTTGTTTCCTTTGCAGGCAATGCTTTCTGAAGCACCGTACAAAAATATATATACAATATATAAAACAAGAAAGGCGGAAACAGCAGCTTATGATGGGGTCATTGGTATGAGTCTTCTGCTTAAATGTTGCTTAGGAATTTTTTATTAAGATATACAGAATAAGCCATCTTTCTTACTGGAAAAGGCTTTCTGGACCTAGGTGCTTCTGAAGTTGTGCCTAAGTTTGGAGGGTGCAGGGGCCTTCTGATAATTATGTGTGTGAGATTCCACCAAAGAAACCTGTCTCATAACTCACAGTCACACTGTAACAGCCGGACTGTAAGTACTGATGCTCTATCCAGATAACCTCTTTATCTGAACCCACTCTGTTTTGTTGAATTTTGTTTAGTTCATGGAACTCATTGATACTACTGGTGCATTTCAGAGGTTAACCAATATATGTAAGGTTTCTATCAATTGGCAGATTTGGCCAGTTAGGCCTTTGCTGTACTTTACATAGCACTAATGTGAAGAAATGTGTTTAGACTGTGATCAGTGTTAAACCTGATTCTTACTGAAGATCCTTGGGAAGGTCTGGAGGATAAGTAAACTTGTCCTGGATGTTAAGGATTGGGTGTTCATGCAATGGTTAAATACTTGCATTTTAGTAGGTATTCTACTTATGACAGTCTTTCTTCTACAAATGATAATGAAGGTTTGGTTTTGGGTTTTTCAAAAGTGTCTGTGCTGCGGGGCTGACAAAAAATATTTGTGGGTTGCTTTTTCCTTGTGTTTCGTATGAACATTAATTCAGTTATTTTGAAGTGGAAAGTGTTGTTGAAACAGCTTCCTCAGAGGTCACAAATTGTTTTGTCCTAGGGCAACCTCTTCAAACAACATTTTGCTCTTTTTTATTGTGAGTGTAAAAGTGCTCACAAACACCCTGTCATTTGCAGATAAGGGGGAAGAAACCCCACAAGCTGAAATCCACAAGCTAGCCATTACTCTGTCAGGTTTTATGAGAGTCAGGGGATGAGTATTTTAAGTTAGTCTGTCCCGCTAAGACAGACAGGAATCCTGCTCTCTGCAAGCTGTTCTGTAGTAGCTTCTGTCATTTAAAAATATGAAATCCTTGAAATTCTACATGGAAATTGTTGAATGAAATTTTATCTTGTGTTCCTGCCCCTCAGAATTAGAAAGAAGGTCTTAGAGAGGAGAGAAGAAACAATTATTGTGGATCGGGCTTGCAGACAAGAAACTCTTACCTATGAGATGGTAAGTTGCCTGTCACAGGCTCTGAGACACCCGAAATCCAACTTCTGGTTGCTTTTTTATTCACTGCTATGAAATGTACCCTGTAAATGTTTGCAGATACAAGTTTGGTAATTATTAAGGATAGAGACATTTTATAGAAAGATAGGACAGGAAGTCTGCTCTTAACTATCTGTTAATACTGGATGTAGATAAGGAGGAAGTCCAGCTTGTTACCACTGTATGGCTGCTTTTTTTAAGTGCTGTGAACTTAGAGCTAGATATAAATATAGACAAAATATGTAATTGTTTTGCTCCTGGAGCTGGAAACTGAGCTTCAGTGTGTGAATGATTGTGAGCTAGTTTCAGTAGGGCTGAAAGAAGAAAACAATAGCAGCACAATGGTGGTAAATTCCTAATTCAGGGCTTGGTAACCCACTTTTCTGAACTGCCAGGAACCAAGAGTGTAGTTATCAGCCCCTCAAAAGCCTTACTGGAATTTTTTAACTATGCTTAATACTTCTTTTTTTGTTGCTTAATGACTTCTTCACAAACATTGAAGTCTTGAACAGCAAAACCTCATTTCATAAATGTTCATAAAATCATTAAGGTTTAAAGACCTTTAGGATCATTGAGCCCGACCATTACCTTCACACTGCCAGATGCACCACTAAACTGTGTCCCTAAGCACCACATATACACATTCTTTGAGCTCTTTCAGGGACACTGAAGTACTGGACTCCATGGCTTGAACAAGCCATGAATTGCTGTAAAAATTAGCGACAGAAGTGTAGTGAGGAAAGAACCTCATGTGACAATTAGACTTGGTTTTCCCCTTGAGGTTTCCTGGTCTGTCATGAATTTTCACGTTTCAGCTGTTCAGAGACCCAGGCACATTATGTAAACAACATGATGCAACTACTCTGCTGGGGAATATCTGAGAAAATACTAGCAACAGAAACCTTCATAAAGGGTTTCAATGAGTAGTGTCTTACTCCTGTTTCTGAAGAATGAGCACATGGTCATTTATTGCATTCTTTAAGCAAGCTGTGTCAGAGCTGTGATTCTGTGGTTGGGACCATGATGCCTTCGTACAGAAAGAGAGTAGTAAGAAACATGAGTTTGGAATGTGTCACATGAAGAAGGCAGATGAAAGGCAGAGAGCACAAGTGAGTGTCACAGGAGTGCAAGTTCCTGTTACTAAATCTGAGGAATATTCCGTGTTAATGGGAGACGTTTGTTTGCAGGGAGTATTCTCTCTTGATTTGTTGGAAAAAGAAGAAACAGTCACAGAGAAATACCCTCCTGCATTTTCACAGCTGGGCTGTGTCTTAAATACAAAACAGGATGGAAATGTAGGGTTGCATTTACTTCTTTTCTAAAACCCAGTGCTGTGGCAAGGGTAGTGCTGGGTTTTGGGTTTGGATTTTGGAGAAATTGTGGCCTCCAGCTATGTCTAGCTTCCCTAATAAGAGGAAGTGCTGCACTGGCTGTAATTTTCATATATGTAATTCTGTGCATATTTTCTAGGTTAGTATTTCCAGGTTAAGGGTTGCAATTCCCCTTTATATATGAAAGCATTCAAAGAGCATTTCAAAGCATTAAGTGGTAAGAATTGGTAGCAGCAGGGTTCCATGAGGGCAGAATGATAACAGCCTCTAATTCCTTAATGCAGGGCCTCTCAATAGCCAAGGAGCAGCCAGCTGTCTTGCAACAAAGCTGAGAAATGAAAGAACATGCTTGAAATCAGTAATTGGAGCAGTTGAGCATTTTTTTACCTTTCCACTGCGGAGGAAGTAGGCTGTTTTCAATTCAGAAGGCTACATAGTCAAAAATGAGTTAGTGTTTCTCGCACTGTTACCCAGGGTTTATTTTATATATATACATATATATATATATATATATATATATATATATTTCCCAGTATAATATATATGTATGTGTGTATGTTTTTCCAGGAGTCACATGCAATTGGAAAGAGGCCAGACAATACAACAGATCTAATTGAGGAGGGAGAACTGCTTTTAACTCTGAACATCTTTTATCCTGTTATATTTCAAAAGGTTGGTATGAAATTCTCTAGATTGTATTCTGATTTTTTCCTATTCAGGTAATATCTTGCTCTCCCAGAACTTAAAATCAGTGAGTCTACTGAAGACATGTGGTAAACTCTTCAACTCTGGTAATTTCTTAAAGCTCTTTCAGAATCTGACTTTCATTCTGTTAGTGGTTTACATAACAAGACTTTTATAATAATAACTTTTACGCAGCAGTTAATTTATTTTACAGGAAGCTCAAAACCTGAAACTAAATATATGAAAACTAAAGTACTCTTTCTGGATTTGGGATAAGTGAGCTCAAACTGTCTGTCTTTACTGCACTTTCCAATGGAGAATGTAAATTCTGAGTTTCTGAATAAATCTATTAAGTGTCAGTCTTAGGAGAGGCTATGGCAAGATGCTGTTCAGAGAAGTGATGTGCCAGATGCTGCTAGTGATGACCGTAAGCTGTCAAAGGAAGAGCAGTGCTGATGCTGACAAGTTATAATTTATCTGAAGTTTGTATGCTGTGTTCTTTGTAGCATAAAGATCACAAACCCTACCAAACAGTCCTTGTACTGGGCAGCCAGAAGCTCACTGAGCTGAGAGACTCGATTTCCTGCGTCAATGACCTCCAGATAGGTGGTGAGTTCAGCAGTCAGCCAGATCAAGCGCCAGAGCACATCAGCAAGGTAAAACTTATTATGCGGAACCCTCTACATGTATTGGAGTCTTGAAAACATAGAGAGGGAGGCAGAGTTTTGTTTTGTTGTTTTTTTTTCTTCAGCACTAAATTCAGCTGCATTGTTTCTGCCTGTTGGTCACACTGCAAGTAAATACTTCATAGTGGCATTGCCAAGATGATCTGTTTTGTGCAATATCAAGAAAAACATCATCATTGCTACTGCTAGGTAATAGAAACACAAGCAGTGAGTTTTGCGTAGGTATATTCCTGTGGACTGATTTTATTTTGAGCTGTATTCTGAAATACGAGAGGTAATAGCTTAATCCCGCTAATAATAATAAGCTATACTATCCCACTATGCTTTGTTGTTTGCAACTGGATGCTGATCAAATGTAGGGATGAAGATTATTCTTCTCTCCCAAAGCTGCTACATGTTCTCAAGTTATCTAATACTGAAATTGAATCACTTTGATCATACATGGTATGACATATAATATATGTCGTGCAGAGAACAGTTGTGGTTGGTGGGGACTTGGCTGAGGTTGAAAGGGGTTTGTGGAGGTTGTCTGGTCTACTCCCTCTGCTCAAGCAAAGCCACCTACAGACTGTTGTCCATGACCATGTCCTGATGTTTTTTGTGTGTCTTCAAGAAGAGAGGTTGCACAACCTCCCTGGGCAACCTGTGTCAGTGTCAAAGAAGTGTTTCTTGAGAATCATGGAGAAATGCATGTGTTTCAGTTTGTGCTTATTGACTCTGATCCTGCCACTCAGGACCACTTAAAATGAGCTTGGCTCCATCCTCTTGGCACTCTCCTTAGAGGTATTGTGTATGTTAATAAGATTCCCCTACCTGAGCTTTCTCTTCAGGGTTTGAACTCACAGCTCTCTCAGCCACTCCTTTTAGGAGAGATGCTACTGCCCCTTCATCTTCATGGCCCTCTTGAGACTCTTTCTCCACTATGTCCATGTCTCTTTTATACTAAGCAGCCAAAAACTGAAGACAGGCCTTTAGGTATGGCCTCACTAGTGCTACGGAGAACTGAAGGATTGCCTCCCTTGACCTGCTGGTGGTATTTTATCTAATGCAGCACTGGGTTCCCATCTGCTCCATTGGCTGTCTTTGCTGCAAGGACATGTTGTTGGCTCATGTTCAATTTGGGATCTACCAGGAACCTAGGCTATCTGCCTAGCTGCTCTCCAGCTGAGTGGGCCTCAGCATACAGTGGAGCATCAGCTTGTTTATCCCCAGGGGCAAGACCTTGCACTTCTCCTTGCTCAACCTCACCAAGTTCTTGTTGGCCCATTTCTCTGGGCTGTTAAGATCCCCCCTGACTGGCAGCAGGATCATCTGGTGTATCAGCCACTCCTTCCAGTTTTGTTTCAGCAGCAGAGAAGGTAACAGTAACAGACAGAAATGAATCAAATAGTCTGAATGTGAAACACATTCCTACCACTCTGTCTTCATGCAGGTTGTCTGAGAAGCCCTGTCTTTGGTCCCAGTGTCTGCTTTTCCTGTGTTTTGACAGCCTAGAGTTAATAGCTTAAAGAGGCCTCTGGGCACAAATGAGCATCCCCAGACTGGTCTGGTGATGGAGAATGCCTGGTTGTCCATGGCCTTCCCATTAAGAATAAATAGGGAAAATCTTTACTGAGTCCTTGAAGAGTGGCTGAGAGAGAAAAGAAGGCACAAGGGAGACATTATCACTCTCTACAACTATATGAAAGGAGGGTGAGGAGGATGTAGCCAGGTAGGGGGTCAGTTCTCCTGGGTAACGAGACAGGATGAGAGGAAACGGCCTTTGAAATGCACCAAAGAAGGTTTAGATTGGGTATTAGGAAACATTTCTTCACTCCAAGGGTGGTTAGGTGGGAAATAGGGAATAAATGGGGAAGAAATCTCCTTTTTTTTGTTTTCCTTCTGCATGCAGCCTTTGGTTTTTCTCATTAAACAACCTTTACCTGAACCTATGAGCTTGCCTGTCTTATTTTGTTTCCCTAGTGCTGTTAAGAAAGAGGAGAGAGAGAACAGCTGGATAGGTATCTGGTAGCCACCCAAAGTAAACATACTGCATCTTGCTAATTTTTTAAAATATTATTCTTTTGTAAAGTCAGTGCCTCTCAATTAATGAATTTGTGCAGTGATGTCTATGTTCTTTTTCTGTGTTTTTGTGGAAGTCCATAACTGCTATGATAGGGACAGAAATAAGAGAAGAGCATTAAAGTAACCTGTAGTGGCTTGAGAACAATATCAGCAGATTATCTGGGTAGTTGGCAATCATATGAGCCTATTTGTCACATCAGTATCTACAATCAGAGCAGATTTTTTCTTAAGACAACTGTAGAATGAGATCTCTTAATACAATTTAGATACCTAAAATGCTTAGATTTTAACATGTTCTTGTTAAGGTGTTTATTCTCTCATAAGACTAATGGAGATGTCTCTCTCTGTCTCTCAGGATCTCTACAAATCTGCCTTCTTCTATTTTGAAGGCATCTTCTATAATGATAAAAGATATCCAGAGTGCAGAGACCTGAGCAGGTACAGTATTTGTAGATGTTGACTAAGGTAAACCTTAAGGAACATAAATTTATTTTCATTTTGTTTATGACTTGTGATGTTACAGGTACTGGAATGTCTAGAGTATTAAGTTGGAATGGACTTCACCTACTATTTTTCCATGATGAATTGGTTTTTACAGAGAAGTGTAACTTCACTTGCTCTACTTACTCCTTCCATTTGCTGCCCTTTGGAAAAAGAGTATGAATCCATTTTTTTTAAGCTGGAAGTCCTGTTTTGCTCTGTTAAATGGGATTTCTGTATTATTTTAAGTACCTTCCCCTACTTGTGATAGCAATCAAAAGACTTGACAGTGAGATAGAAGATGGGTCAGAAAGACAACAAGCTCACCTGTGCGGCAGTGGTTGTTCCGCTCAGTCTTGAAAATATGCTGAATGGCTTCATTGTAAAGTCAACATGGGGTCTGTATGACTAATCAGAAAAGAAATCTGATCTTCTAAGGAATTGTGGTCTTGCTGATACACTAGTGAGATTTAGGAGATCAAAATGTTTAAAATGGCTGGTATGGAAGAGCTGACTCTGCTGGATCCTGTTGTTTTGCCAGACTTTGTATGTGACTTCAGGGAAATTAATATTTTACTTGTTGTCTTTTTTTCTGTCAACAACAATGGTCTTTACAGAGCGGCTTGTCGTAGCATACATAGCTTGTAGAGGTAGATGCCTAGTGTGTAGGTGTGTGCTGAAAAGCCAAAAAGAAATTTACAGTGGCCAGTGCCCTTCCAGTGCCAAATTTTGGAAATGTAACTGCACTTGTCAGCTTTATGTTTCTCCTTGACAAAAACTGAATTAAAAAAACATTTTTTAATACTTTAAAATGAAGTCATTGACTAAGGGGGCAAAATGACCTGCTAGTAACTTGAATTATTGGATTACTTTAGAAGTATTGTGCTGAAAACAGTCTGACCTGGATGGGTGCCATCAGGAGCATACACTGACTAAAACTCTTTAGGAAGCTGCCTGGTGAGGACTGAAAGGCAGATGTTCCACAAGAGCAGTGAACAATTCTATTATTACTATTCTAATATTGTAGTATTGCTGTGAAATCACCTTAAATTATTACACAATGTTGTGAACTGTTTTGATTTTCATCATTTAATTGTGTCTCAGTAAAAAAGTTTTGCATGTCCTCAAGGCATCTCTTTCTCTGCATTCACAGTTCATAGCTTTGCTATGCTGATGGCTTTTCTGTTTTCAGAACAATTATGGAGTGGTCAGACTCTCATGACAGAGGCTATGAAAATCTTCAGTCTTTCAAGATGGAGGACTATGTATTTAATGATTTATCCCTCAAAATTGGCTTTCCATACCTTTACTGCCACCAAGGGGACTGTGAACACATCATTATAATCACAGATATAAGGTAAGTTACTATTACTATTCTTTGGGTGTCCTTAGGCAAATGAAAGTAAGCCTTCTCTGGACAAACTTCAGACATTAAATGCTGAATTCTGTTAGACTAACTTACTTGCTTTAAGATTATTCTGCTGCCTTCTGCAGAGCTTAATTTTTTCTTACATATACATGGGATTATCTCTGAAAGAAGAAGAGTAATCTTCCTTGCTTTTTTCTTTTTAGTTTGCATACCAAGACTGCTTGGTAATTAGTGTGATATGACCGCTGTATAACAGGAATGGCAATCACAGTGTCAAGATCTTTGTATCAAGAGACAATGTGTGGCAGCTTTATATACTGATTCTGTAGCACCAGGGAGCAGAATGTTGTAGGCTGTTGCTGGACTTAACTGGACGTGTTAATTTGAACTTGAAGCTAAGGGGCAGGAACTGAAAATAGAGAGAACAGAGGAATGGAAATAGTGGGCTGATATGCACAGGCCAGGAATAGAGGAAGGTAATAGTGACCGTGATGTGGCAACCACATCAACAGTAGAACTATTGTGTAGACTTTGCTCAATGCATAACTAGAGAGAGCACTCCTGTGGTTGTCTGTAGTGGGTGACAGGTCATTTTCTGTTCCCAGGAGCCTGATGTATCAAAGTATTGATAATACATGGTGCTTTCTAAAAGGAACATAACCCAGAGAAAAGCACAGATGTTGCACATAGATGATCTGAAGATTGGCCTGACAATACCTTGTTAGGAGATAAATACCTCTTGTATAGGAGATAAAAGCTTTAAAAAGACCACAGAAAGGAGATGGTCTGAAGACTTCTGAGTTACTGCACTGTCTATGTTTAAGGCAAATTTGGGAGGAAGCATCCAAAGGGGTCCCTCTAGAAAGCAAATTCAAGTGCCCCCTCCCCCAACTGGCTCNATCATAAACTCACCCTAGGACACTGCACAAATTGAATTTACTTGTGACCATAAAATCCACAGATGGTGCAACTAACAGCCTATCTCCAGATCCTCATCTGTTTTAAGAAATGTTAAGCAGAAGTCTAGTTTACATGGGAATTTAAATCATACTTTAATCTTCAATGTCCATGTTTACGTTCAAATAAATTTCAATATGACAGCATCTTTATTGTATGTGTTGCATTTATTTTTTTCCCTCTAGGCTTATTCATCATGATGACTGTCTGGATAGGAATCTATATCCTTTGCTAGTCAAGAAGCATTGGCTATGTACCAGAAAATGCTTTGTGTGCAAGATGTATACAGCAAGGTATGCTACATTCTTGATACTATTGTTGTCTTAATTAAGTCTTTCTAGGTGCTGCTCCTAGCTTTATAAAAGTAGTAAAAATCAAAGCTCTGGATGTGTTTCATAATAATAATAATTTTCACTCTTCAAGCAGTTGACCTCTCTCTAACCAGGAAAAGGCTTCCTGCAGGTAGTGTTCATTTGGAATTGATTTAGAAGTTTCAAAAGAACTAACTTAGTAAGAGGTTACTTATTTGGCTTATGTTCTTTTGCATATCTAGAGTTTGGCTATCTTTTCAATTACTTTCGAAAATCTTGCTTTTGGGGGAAAATACTGCATTTTCCTCCTTTGTAAGATACGTGTTTCAAATTCATTTACCAGAAATCATACAGCATTTTTGTTTAATCTAGCATCTACACAAGTATACATCTGTCCAACTCTAATATAATAAAATCTAGAGATTTTTAAAAGGCATTTAACTTTCCCCATGGAAAACTCCTAACTGCTGCCTGAAAACTGTGTGCTCTGCAGCTGTTCTTGAAGGAACTCTGTGATTTTCTGCGCTTAAAAGAACAGAATATGAATTTGGTGTTCTTTATACACTTTAGTGATGATAATTTAGGTTGAGACAGACTTTCAATTAACAGTAGAAATTTATCTAAAGACTAGGCTAGAGTCCCTCATTTTATAGATCTGAATGATTTATTTGCAAAAACACTAGTTGCCTTTTTTTTCCCTCCGGACAATTTATGCTCTCAGCCTCTGTTTGACACAGCAACTGTGTCCTTGTTGTCTTGCTTGTGTGGCCTTAGGCTTCCTGGAATCAGGCAAAAAGCCAATTCCCCTTGAGATGGGAGTCCATCCTAGTGTTCCTAGAAGAGCCCTGAGGGTGCCTTCACAGGGGCCTATAATCTGTGTGAGGCATTTGGCCATAAGGGGAGGTGGAGCCAAAGGGTCAATATAGGGGAAAGATGGGATGGGGAGGGTATTACCAGAGGTGATGTAAATGCGTTAAATTAAAACCAGGATTAAGCACTAAGCTTAAGTGGGGACATGCTAAACCATAGACAGCAGAGCTGCTTTGGCTGGCTGTCCAGTGTATTCTAATCTGTGCAGATAGCATCTGTAATCACCAGAGGCCTTCAGCTGTCATGGCCTCTTGAGTGCTATTATAAATTACTTACTTAGTGACATGGCAGGCCTTCCTTGTACATGTTAACTTGTGTTCATGTTAGATTCAGTGCTTGCTGGAGTCCTCAGTTTGTCTTGTCTGCATCATTTGGGTCCTGCTTTTAGACTCCTAAATGGTTTTGGTTACTCAGAGGAGCTTGAGTCAGTACTTGTCTGCTCCATTTCAGTTTCTTGCATTAAGGGAAAAAAAGATTTCTCTTTTATGATTTAGATGGCCACAGGGTGGACAGAAGATACCTGTTTTTTTTTTTTTTTTTTTTTTTGCAAGTACCAGCTACATGTTTGAGGAGTTTCTCAGGAAGTGCTGTTCTCTGTAGCCGCTGGGATTGTCATGAAATGGGTGTGGAGTTTGGAAATGAGCTGTATGCATGGGGTGGGAGATAAGCGATATAGGTAGTACCTTGTGTATATAAAATTATTACTGATGTTTGTTGCTGCCATCCCCAGTCCTGAGTAAAATGTTGAGATGTTTGCCACAAGTATGTTGCACTCGTGAAAAAACACTTATGTTTTGTAACCTGCAGGTGGGTAACCAACAGAGACAGTCTGGCACCAGGGGATCCTTGTTTCTTCTGTGATGTTTGCTTTCGGATGCTCCATTACGATGCAGAAGGCAATAAACTGGGGGAGTTTCTTGCATATCCATATGTTGATCCTGGGATTTTCAACTGAACTGACATGCGCCAGAATTAATTCACTGAATGACATTATTGAATTGAAATCTTGAGATTTGAGCATATGACTGGGTTTCAGGTTAGGCATGTAATCTTCTCCTGTGAGCTGGAAGGAGCCCTTTGCACACCAGAAGTCTATCTGGTGTGTAAGTACGATTTTACAGATAAGTTGGCATGGAAAAATATAATACACTTTTACATTACAGTAGTTTGGATGCTATGGACTGTAACATGTGGATGTTTGAGAATACCTGGGAAAAGAACATAATTTTGATTAGCTCTGTGCATCCAAGGCTTTGTAAACCTCATCCTGAGGATGTGGTCTATATATGTCTTACCTTGAAAACTCAGGCAGTTGCCATATTTCAACAAGGGTGAATGGCACTGAATTTGGAGAGAGGAGAATGCTTTCTGAGAGAGAAGCTCAGAATGCTGGTTAAACTCTTGGGTCTTTCCTACAAATAAAAGCTTACATCTGAAGGCTTCTGCTCTCCCTGGTTTCTAACTGAGGACTGATTCTGTAGAGAGGAAACTATATTTCACCATTACTGAATTGTAGCCTGCCTTTTAAATAATTTTGTCAACTGTTTACAGTGTATGCAGTGTTCATTGTGCACCTTTTGTTTTAATATTAGTATCATTCTATTATTGTAAGTAATTATTTTTCATTAAAATGTGAATTTGTAGTTCCTAGTCTCTTCTTAAACTGAAACTCTGTCAAGACAGGATATTCTTTTTTGTAAAGTCTTCTGGAATTAAGAGTGTTAATGGAGATCTTTGTTGTTTAGGAAAGTTAGTGTTAACTGCTTTTCTTTTGAAACCTTCAGCTAGTTCTGGTTGGGGGAAGACAACCAGACAATCTGACAATCTGTATACAGAAAAGTGACAAACTGAATCTTGTTCAGGTCCTGTAGCTGCAGTTTCTGCCAATGCTGACTTGATTATCTTAGATGTCTTGAAACAAAGGTATCTGAAGCACTTGCAAGACTCCATTGATCACTCCCATATCTTACTGCTTTCTGGTGGTGTATTAAGTCACGTGAATATTAATATGTGCTTTTTTTAGGAACAACAGAAAAAGCAGGGGTTTTTTTCCCTGTCTTGTAAACTAGCCAGCTGTTGACCTGTGTATTTTGATGAACCAACCACTTGTAAAAGTGGTGATAGTTCTCTTATCCTTCGGGAATCTGCAGAAAAGGGAGTGCCCTGCTCATCACAACTATGACAAATCCAGCTGCTGGGGTTGGGCTGCTTTGTGGTGCAGCAGCAGCTGCTTTAAAGGTCCTCTACTATACAGCTCTTGTTGTGACTTCTGCATTTGCCTTACAAGTTGCTACTCATCTTTTCTCTATGTCCTACTCTTCCAGCTGTCTCCCATAAATATACAGGCTTCTCAGTCCTCTTCAGTATTGGATCAGGGATCACATAGCAAGCTAGCTCAAGCCCTAAAGCAGCAATGAGTAGGTTTTTTGTGGGAGAATTTTTTCCCCTTTTTTTAGCCACAGAGAGAAGGGAGTGGTAATTTACTCTCATTAAATTAATTTGCCTCAAATATGCTGTCTCTCACACAACCCATTTATCGTCTTAATTAAAAGTCAAATTCAAATATATTTCAAAGTTGGTGTTCCTGCAGATTAAGAAATTTTAGTGGGCTAGTCCCATACTTCCAGTAAAGCAGAGAGAAGCTAGCCACAGCCACTCTAGGTGTGGGAGTTGAGACCATTCAGTGCTTAACTACAAAACAGAGAAATGTATTAGAAGCTTGCTCTTTGTATGATTTGGTCCTATTTCATATTCAGTGATTTATTTAAATGACAAATGGAACAAGAAGGTTACACTTTAAAACCTAAGTCATAGGTTTATGAAGATCCCAGAAGCTGTCACAGGACAATTGGGTCTGGTCTTGATTTGATAAGTCTTTCTGAATGAGTCCTCTTAGTGAGATCCAGCGTTGCATATAGTATTTGTATTTGTAGCTAAATCTCTATGTAGCTAAATATGTAGCTAAATATGTAGCTAAATCTCTATGACACCAGCTGGATATTTGTTTTAGCAACTTATTAAATACTGTGAGTGTTTTGATGATGAAAACGTCCAAGCAGGTTGTCCTGGTCTAGGGCANCTCCCCCTTGGCTCCCAGAACCATTTTAAAGGTACAGAACTCAGTATACAGCACAGACAGAACAGACGACTGGGGATACAAGCATAGAACACAGGTTTATTACTTCATGACAAAAAAATTTTAAAAAAAATCTTTTTAATAATCCCTTGTCTGTGTGTTGCTAGTTGAATCTCAGAAACATTAACCTGAATCTGTGGTTGGTTTTTGGATTTGATTTTTTTATTAAACACTCAGTGATTATGCAGTACAATCATTTAGAAGTTAATTCAAACTTCCCAAATGTCTTGCAGATTCTCTCCCTAATGAAAGTTTTTGCCTTGCTGAAAAGGTGATACAAAAACTCTGTTTCTTATATTGAGGAAGAGGAGAGGTCCCTCTGATTTTACTGTTAGTATGAAGTTCCAAAGCAAAACGTGATTTATATAGACAGTGCTGTAGCACTTCCCAGTGCTATGCAGGCACTTGTAACATTACCACAAGAGTCCCCTATGTACTTGAATGATGAGCAACTCAACAGGGCTGCGCAATATTTTAAGCTGCAGTAAACTCCATTCTTGAAGTAAGGATGTTATTATTTAAGTTAACTCTGCTTTAAATTTTGTGTATAGCTGTGCTTTCTTTATTAAGAATCAGTCTTATTCCTTGTGAGACTTTAAGTGACTACCTAGTCAGTCTCAGCTCTTATGTTTGTATCTTTCAAGAGACACAGTTTAGGGCCACTCAGGCATCTTTGAAGGTGAAATGCCCCTTTCTACAGTCATGTCAGACTTCATGAATTTAGGTTATTTCTAATCCTTGTGGTTTGTAAATGTGCAGTAAATTTAGGCAGCCAAAGCCCGAGCAGCTGTATGTACAGAGTGATTGCATCATACAAATCAGGACCTTCATCAGTGCACCCAATCTCAATTAAGTCTTTGAAGCAGTGGCACAGTGACCCTTTATCTCTGAAACAGTCGTGACAGATGAGTTAGCTTATCATTACTTGTGTGAAAACTAGGTGGATTTGGCAATTCAGCATCCTTATCAAATATACAGTGCCTTCCCTCCCTCCCTCCCTTTTTTGTATAAGGTTTGGTAAAAAGGGATCGTCAAAATTGAGAAATGCTTTATTATGTGAGGATTTCCAGTAATATCTTTACAGAAATACTTTCAGGGATAAAAGTGGAAGTCGTTTTTCTTGAGGTTTCAATAAAGCGCTTCTTATGATTAGCTGGAATGTGGAAATCCACAAAATCCAACATATAGTAACTAACCTCTATTTGTAAGTTAAATGAGAATGCTGCTTATCTGATGGTCAAGCTGTACAGCCATATCAGTCATTCCCCTTAACACAGGTCTTTTGTGAAGTGCTAGATTGCTAAAAGTCACAGTCTGTGGAGGCCAATCATTCTGGCCATCTGCCAAAGACAGTTCCAGCTGGAGTTGCCATGGTGATTGAACTTGCAGGTTTAACTTCAGGTATTGTCTTCAAGATCTGAAAGCTATTGAAACACAGGAACAGGCAACCTCAAAATGTCAGAAGCCAACCTGGCAAAGCAGGAGGCCGGATTAGCTGAGTAGGGTAATTCTTTTTGAGTCCAGACAGACCAAGAAGGTGTGTGCTTAGTGAAGCAAGGACAAGGGACATGGGAGGAATACCAGAGATGGTGCTCCCTGCTGTAGGGAGAACATTCATGTGGTCATAGCTCAACTGGGGTTGAAGCTCTCCAGAACTGTGGGCACAATAAAAAGAGGGTGTGTTTTTTTAGTGTATCAGTAGCAAAAAGCAGTGCAGAAAAGACATTGACCCTCACCTACAGGATAAGGATGGTCACGTCACCAACAGAGACATAGACAAGCCAGAGATGTTTAATACTTTGCCTCTCTTTTCAACATGGATTATGGGGCATGTGGTTCCCAGTGTCCTGAGCTGGAGGACCAGGACTGCGGGAATGATCAGCTCCCAGTCGACCCTGAATTTATGCAGGATCTGCTGGATCCCTTTTAAATCTTTGGGGCTTGATGGGATTCATCCAAGAGTACTCTAAAAGAGCTGTCACTGCAAGGTCTCAATGATTTTTGAATGGTTTGGGGACTTTGGAGAGGTCCCAGTAAACTGAAACCTGGCTAACGTTCCAGTCTTCAGGAAGGGCAAGAATGACCCTGAAAACTCTTAAGTCTCACTTCAATGACTGGTAAAATTATGGAACAGATTACTCTGTGAATTCTTGAAAACACCTGAAGGACAATGCAGGTTTCAGTCAGTGCCAGCACAGCTTCCTGATGGGAAACTCCTGCTTATCAAATCTAATTTCCTTTTATGGCAAGGTAATGCACCTAGTTAATCAAGGGGAGCCAGAACATGTAATCTTTTTGGCTTTCAGTAAAGCTTTCAATACAGTCTTTCACAGTATCCTCCTGGAAAAAAAAGTCCTGTGCACAATGCAGTAAATGCCTCCGGAAATGGGCAAGCTACTGTCTCCTGGATTGGGCACAGGGGGGTTCAGTGAGAGGTGACAGCAGACCAGTGACCTGTCACTACTGGGGTTCCACAGGGCTCCATCCTTGGCCCTGTGCTCTTCATCCTTTTTATTAACAACCCAGATGCAGAACTTGAAGGAATACTAAGTTTGCTAATGGTGTTAAACCAGGAGGAGCTGTTGACTCCCTTAAGGGCAGAGAGACCTTCATAAAGTGGGAAGGCTGGGAAATCACCAACCATCTTCTCTTCAACAAGAGAAAATGCCAGATTCTGAGACGCATGAGGGGTGGGGCAACCCTGGGTGTATGGACAGACTGGGAAATGAGATGCTGGAAAGCAGAGCCATGGAAAGGGACCTGGGGATCCTGGCTGATGGAAAGCTGAACACGAGTCAGCAGTGCCCTGGCAGCCAGGAGGGCCAAGCCTGTCCTGGGGTGCATCAGGCACAGCATCACCAGCCAGGCAAGGGAGGGGATTGTCCTGCTCTGCTCTGAGCTGGGGCAGCCTCACCTCCAGTGCTGGGGGCTGGTTTGGACACCACAATATGAGAAAGACACGAAACTGTTGGAGAGTGTCCAAAGGAGGGCAATGGGGATGGTGAAGGGCCTTGAGGGGAAGCTGTATGACGAGTGGCTGAGATCACTTGGTCTGTTTAGCCTGGAGGAGACTGAAGCGAGACCTCATGAGGGTCTACAACTTACTCATGAGGAGAAGATGAAGGGCAGGCATTGATCTCTGACCAGTGACAGGACCCAGGGGAATGGCCTGAAGCTGTGTCAGGGGAGGTTTAGGTTGGATATTCAGAACAGGTTCTTCACCCAGAGGGTTGTTGGGCACTGAAACAGCTCCCCAGGGAAGTGGTCACAACACCAGCCCAAGAGAGTTCAAGAAGTGTTTGGACAGGGCTCTCAGGCACATGGTGTGTCTCTTGGGGTGTCCTGTGCAGGGCCAAGAGCTGGGACTTCGAAGATCCTTGTGGCTCCCCTTCAACTCAGCATTGTTCTATGTGTATTCTCAGGATTTTCAAACTAATTTCTAACCTGGATGTCCTGTCAAATACCACATACAAATTGTTCTAGTATTGGGCAACGCTAGTATTTCAAGAAACACTCTTCAGAGAGGTTTGTACCTGTTCTATTCCCTTTCATGACTCCAGCGTTTCTGTTAAAATTGTAGTTAGGGGTCCCCAAGTTAATGCCAAAGCAGTAAAATCAAAATAGTACTAAAACTAGATGCATGTTTTTCCTATGAATAGTTCTGTCTATACAAGGATATCTTAATCAGTTCAAAATTCTTTAATTCCGTAAGTTGTTCAAGACAGTGTTTTCCAACCATTCTGCATCAACAAGTTCTGCGAGAACACCACACTTCAGTATGCTTACTATACCCAAAAGCAAACCATAAAAGTCACATTGCAGTAAATTGGCACAACGTGTTTTCCAAGAACAGAACTTATTAAAAAAAGAAACAAAACAATGAAGTATACTCATACATTAGCATTGTAACAGCTATAAAAATGCCGCTTTCAACTCCTACAAAACACAGTGAAAAGACATCCCCAACAAGAGTTGAAAAACTGCACAAACAGAGGTCAGTATCATAGGAGGAGAGGAAGTTTTATACAAATGAAGCAACTGGAGAGTTAAAAGTATTTACACTTTTTCCTGCTATTAACTAGACAAACATAGAGTAGTAAGGTAAAAATAGACTACAACTCTAAGTCCTGTAACATGTAAGCATTTTCTAACTGGGATTTTCATATTTTGAAATGTGTTACCTGTTAATACTGGATATAACTATTGGCAAAAGTGTTTAGATACTTTTAAACCAAGATTAAAGGGGCCTTTATTCCACAAAATTTAACTTCAAAATACTATGCTTATAAAATTATTTAGAATTTCAGCAGTCTATAGATTTCAATTGCAAAACTTAACAATCCTCTTTAATTTGTAATTAAAAAAAAACAACAACAAAATTGCAGTGATGTCATTTGTTTTCAAAGGCAGGATCATCTGCTGGCTTTTCAAGCTCTCTCTCTTCACCACATGTCCTAGAAACAAAATAAAGCAACATTACTGACCACATACAAAGGCATCAAGGAAGACTTACTCCAGGTGATTATACAATCTAGAGCAAGCAATGCTGATGAACACTCATGAAGTCTGGAGAACTGAGGCTGTTAGCGATGCCAGCTGTTATGTTACTGCAACGCCCTCAGATCTGAAGCTAAGCTGGCAGTGAGTGGCATCACTGTTGATATAGGTGATGGGGCTGTGAAGGGCAGTCATTCAGAGCTCTGTTTTTATCTGTACAGTATGTCAATTAGGTGGAAAAGTGCTCTAGCTTAACATGCCTTACCTTCTGCCACTGAAATCCACTGCATCCCTGAACACTGAGATAACCTCATGCAGCAGTATGTATTTTTACCAAAAACATAGCGAAAAATGTTCTTAAGTGCCGATCAGATCAGAAATTTTAAGTTACAGAACTTTTTCCAAAATTTCTGAATTACACCTTCAGAAAGGTACAGACAGGTCTTCCCTCTAGCTGAGGAAGAAATGTTCAGAACTGAATACAGTCCTGTAATATAAAAGGTTTACCAGATCTTGGCTTAGAGTGAGCTACACAAGTGTTTTGGAAATTATTTATTTCTTTACTTGTTTCTCACTTCTAAGAAACCAAATATTGTAAATAAAAATATACAAAAAATACTGAATGAAGGAGATTTGTATGCTACAGAGTCAGACACATGGGTACATCTCTCAACACACACTGTATTTGCAAGAGGTTTATTTAAAAATCTGGTTTGTTGCTGTTAGTTAACAGTAAGTTCACAGACCCTGTGTCCAAGTAGACATACAGTATTTTTTTGGCAAGTGGGTTTCTTTCTTTATCAAAGTCCAAGATCATTGGAGTGTAGAGTTCAAAGCCACAGCAAACACCACACACATACTTGATAGAAATGTTTATTTAGTTTGTTTAAGCATAGGGCTAGAACACAACCTCTATGAGAACCTACACTTGTAACTCCATTCTGTTCTTGTAGCATGTTGCCTGTTCAGACCAAATGAGTATTCAGCCTAAGTGGCTGAAAACTCCCAAATCTATTTCAGTACTTCTGAACGCTGCCTCACAATAAATACCAGATAAATTTTCATCTTAAGGGTTTTTTGTTGTGTTTAAGTTTACCATACTGTAAATAACAGTCAATATTCCACTTTTTTTGTACAATTTTAACTTGGCAGATAGCCAGAAAAATGCCAGGCAGCTGCAGTTTCTCCTGATGTGCATGAAAGAGCTTGCTCCAATACATACCGCTAAAACAAAAAGAATCTCTGAGTGCAAGGTGCAGAGTGGCTGGAGTAAACACACTTCAACAAAACAATTCAGCTCTAGGATAATTCTAGGCCTTTTCCACATTTGTTACTAAATTCTATTAAGTGTTTCTATAAGAGAGTCACTGCTTGTTGTTTCTGTTTACAAAACGTATTTTTCACCGAAACCAAGTTTAAATGAGTTTTAATGCAAGAGAAATTCAAGCATTCTTACGGCTTTGTGTTTAAAATGGTAAGTGCATCCACCTCTATAAAGCACTCAGACTTTTGGAATTTCACAGGTTTTAGTCCTAGCCTGCAGTTTACCTGCATTTGAGTGATTCTATAGCCAAACTTAAGAAAATTATTTAAAGTGGCTTGTCTATTGGTGACAATACATGAATTCACAAAAAAAAATAATAAATCTCATTAGTTTCTATAAGACTTGGTTCAGAGGCTTCCTTTGCTTCCAACTTAATAGCCTAAAACACAGGAAAAAGCTTTTACTTTGCCCTGGTCCACCACATGCTGATTCACTCCAATAGCAGGACATCCTGTACTGTTTTAAGTCTCCACCATAGCAGTGAGTGAAACAGCATTTAAAATATTAATTCAAAACTTAAACAGAATCTCCAAAGCTGAGAGCAAACTGTGAAAACAGTACCTCAATATGATTAAGTAACTTCAATCTACTGCTGTTCTATTTTACATGACTAAGCTAGAGCAGAACAGATCCTCAGCTCAGTAACGTTATTAACTCACTTTTTCTTACTGCCAACTTCATGCCTATCTTTCTTTTCTTCAGCATTTTCTCCATTGTGTTGTGACTGGTTGGTGTCCTGGGCTTCAGACCCTCCATTCAGAATCTTTGAACCTTTAAAATGAAAGACCAGAAAAGTGGTACTTCCAAGGAATAAAACTGTATTATAATAGCCCCCAGTAATTTCTTTACCTTAATCAAATAAAACATTATAAATATTTTCCCCTCACCTTGATACCTAGGTAGCTGAAACAAAAGACACTAACTGATACGGCTTCAGCTTCTAAACATTCAATGCAATATGCCTCATCCCAAAATTTTAGCAATGGGAATTGAACAGTTTGTATTTTTCATGCAATTTCAAGTTTTTTCTGTGCTTGCTAGGCTACACATCATAGGCCTAATGCTTATTTGTATTCTGAGCAGTGAGAAAATATACTTCAGTAGTAAATTCTTTTTACCACTCTAACCAGGTCAGATAATTTTGGGGGATTCTTGTTATTTTAACTGTAGAAGGTAATAGTTCCATCACATCTCATTTACTCTTGACTCCAACAAATTACGTATAATCAAAATACAAGTTATATAAATAGAAGTGTTTAATGAAAACACGGATTTTTCAAGCAGGAAAACAGCACTAGCTAGAAGGTGTATTTAGTGAAGTCAGTGCAGAAATATTTAACATCTTTTAGAGTTTCTATGATGACTAGATGTTTTGCTTGGTATTATCAGCCAATGAATTTTGCGTGAATTGTTGAGGAATGTCACTCTCTGAAACAATGGTCTATTTTATTTGAAGTTGCAGATTTATAAAAGAATTCCTCTATTTAATTACTAAGCTACAGTAAGAACAAAATAAAAAATGTTATTCATCTGAATTTTTATAGTTTATACTACCTCAGAATCACTTCTGAACTCAAGGGCCACAGAAGGAATTTGATGAATTAAATATTCCCTTGTTACAAAGCAGATAATCCGATGCTGTACTTTAAGTATCATCAATTACAGCAATATTCTGTATTGATTATCATTGTGAAGATAGTCAGGGTTCAGCAGTTCAGTTTTGAAAGGGCAAAAGAACACACGTAAGGATCAGGTTTTCTTTTTACAGAAAATAAAAAAACCTACTTCCATAAAATATCCCTCTACTCTGACAGAGTTTCTTCCCATTCTCACATGACTGGGCAACAAAATGGTATTTCACTGTGTTCTGCTGAAGTTGTATTAACCTTATCTGGAGTGGCTTCGCTAGCCAGACTATAGACAGGAGGTCTCTCAGTGTAGCTTCTTTGTTGAAGTGCTAGTTGCACTCATCACTGGTTTGGGGAAAGATCTGTATAGAACCTCTACTTCATCATACATTCTCTCACCAGAAAACGGTTGGATTTTAAAGTCATCCTTGCTTTCTTAGCAATTACAAGTAGTGACATTCCTACTATAGCTGTGTTGAATCATTGGCAACCTCCAAGTTGTAGTAATTTGTTTAGTCTTGATCCAGGTGGTTTAAATTTTAAATGGTTTTCTGAAAAAAACCCAGTTCTGCTCCCAGGATTCAATTTCAAAGGAAATGTAGTTTCTGAGAGGTTTTTGTGGAGATCAAGGATCAAAATAGTTTGAATAGATGGGTAGAACTCTTACACTGCAACACCGCTTTCCAGTGTGTCTGTCTCATTTTGTTCCTCTTCTTAAAAATGTATCCATTTTAGTACTGATTTGAAGTTATTACTGAGCACACTTACTATGGAAAGCTTTTGATATTCTGCTATAAAAATGCTCAGGATGTCGAACTGTATTGTTAAGAATACATTCTTCTGTCATAAATTATTTCTTTACTGTTAGGCTGAACTACTAAAGTTGCATCAGGGACGTAAAATAGAAGTGGTTAAAAGTTGCTGCTACACATGGTAGAGCATGCATGATATAGAAAGAGGCTAATGAAGGAAACTAAACAGTTTCAAGTTCTCCCTCAGTGGCAGAAGCTTAGGTATCAAAAAGCTACCGGAGGAGTAGAAGATTGTGTTGGTTTTGGCAGGGGTAGAGTTAATTTTCTTCAAGGTGGTGAATATAGTGCTGTGTTTTGGATTTGTGCTGAATGCAAAGTTGAGAATACAGAGGTGTTTTTGTTACTTCTCAGTAGGGCTTACACACAGCCAAGGCCTTTTCATGTTCCCACACTGGGGAAGAAGTTGGGGGTGCATGGGAGGTGACACAGCCGAGACAGGTGACCCAAACTGACTAAAGGAACATTCCATATGGCATCATGCTCAGTATGCGAAGTAGGGAGGAAGGATGGGGGAATATATTTGAGTGACGGCATTTGTTTTCATATTAGGTGTGAGGGGGCTCTGCTCTCCTGAGATGGCCGAACACCTCCATGCCCATGGGAAGCAGTGAATTAACTCCTTGGTTTGCTTTTATGTGCACAGCTTTTGCTTTCTCCACTGAACTGTCCTTATCTCAACTTGTTAGTTTTCTTCTTTTTATAGTTCTGATTCTGCCCCTGATCCTACTGGTGGAGGAGTGAGCAAGGCCACTTGTGAGAGGCCTGGCTGATAGCTTGGGTTAAAATGCAACCATGGTAGTATGTCATTCTACCTCACATTTAATGTTCATGTTTTTTTTTAAATTCTGTACCATTACCAAGTTAGATAATTTACAGAAGTAAAATTTGAAAGACTTAATTTTTGCAAAGTCATTTTCTTTAGCTAATTGAGATAAAATGGCCATGGTAAATGTTACATTGAATTTTCAAGTTATTTGTAGCAGTACTGTCCTTAGCAACTTCAGATATGAAAAAGTTTTCATAGACTGGTGAACTCCTACCTCAAGGATATTCTGAAATTGGCTCAAAAATTAATGGAGACTAAGTCTTTTAGGTGACAAGAAAGTAAAACCACAATGACTTACCTGTTTGGTCTTTTTCCTTTTCAGTTTTTTTGTTTGCTCCTTTCTTCCCCTGTTCTTTGGTTTTATTAGCTTCTTCATGCTGCTTTTGCTCAGCAAGTGATTTATTTAGTACTTGGGAAAGAACAGAATCTCCTTCCCCAACGAGAAACATGGTCTTGAACTTGTTATATAGCATTGTAGATTTCTCCATGATAACTTGGCTAATTTTAAATTTACGTATCTGAAATCAAAGTAATAAAACAGGCTTCACTTAGGTCCTTAAATACCCGTGTAATTTCATTACACACTAGCCTAAATTCTTCATTTAAGTTACAATGAGATTACAGACTTTTGCACTTGTAGTGTCACAGAAACACAGAACTGCCAGGTTGGGAGGGACCTCAAAAGATCTCCCGGCCCTACCCTTCATGGGAAAGGGAGCCTGGATCACATTATCAAGCACCCTTGATCCCATCACATCTCAAAAACCTCTAGCAATGGAACTCCACCACATCCCTGAGGAGGTTGTTACAGTAAAAGAATTGTTCTTACTGTAAAAAAAATACAGTTTTTTAGTATCAAAATAAAACCTTTCACACTGCAACTTGTACCCATTGCCCCTCATCTTCCCCATATGACTTCTGGTGAAGACAAAAGCCTCAACCCTTTACAGCAAACCTTAAAACTGCTGCAATAACCTGATGACTTTTCCAGGATGGAAGGAACTAAACCCTTTAGTCTTTAGTTACAGGGCAGGTTCTCCAGCCCTTTGATCTTCTTCATGGCCCTTCTCTGGGCCCTTTCCAGTCTGAAATCCAGCCTTTTCTTGATCTGTAGGGATCCAGACTGGACAGAGCACCCCAACTGTAAATAACGCTAGTACCAATTTAAGAAAACATACACCTTACTTGAACATTGAAAATCTCACCTTCTTTAGAGTTAAGATCATCTCTGTATGCTTCTGAGCTTGTTGCATTGTGACTTGAAGGGATGCAAGCTCATCAAGAGCTTCAATACACCTGTTCACATCCTGTATATAAACAAAAAATTAGTCTGAAGACTTACGTGTAAGTAACCTTTAATTAGCCATACTAATCAAACTTTGCTCAGTGAAACCTTCCTATAATATCCTTAATTTGACTACGTACTTAATTTTAGAACAATTTATATAGTAAACTTGCCAACAAAAAATTAACACCAGTTCTCTTAGCTACTCCCATAAAAGGTAAATTATATTTGACTAAGTTGTAACATTTAACAAGAATTTTATGCTTTCAACATACATAAAGCAAGCTTTAGGCTGCTTTCATGAGTCTAGTACTTCTATGCTCAAAGCTGTTCACCATAGTCAGACGTTACCATGCATAATTTTTCACAAGTGATTAACCACTGAGAAGGAAGGAAAGCACCTTAAATGGATCATAGTTAATACAGAGAACTGTCCTTATACACTCCCTGCCCCCCAGTATGCTTTGCCCTCTTTTTAATTAAGTTTTCACAGATGCACCACCATCCAGTCTGAGAAACCCAGCCATGCCCTGCAGTGGTTCCTCCACTGAAGCAGGGTGGAACTGATTAAGTCTAACACAAGGCAGTCCCCCCCACTCACTACCAGAACCTTGCCCCCAAGACCCAGAACAACTCTGTGTCTCCTAGATGGTGCAGCTTGCTGCTCCTCATGCTGCCATACTTCTTCACTCACACATATTTTCTTATCTTCGTATTTTCTCCAGACTAAACACTCCCAGCTCTCTTGGCCTCCTCTTTTTCAACATGTGCTCCAAGCCCTTAATCCATATTTGTGGCCCTTTACTGGGCACTCTGCAGCAGATCTCTGCTGTTCTAGGGAGCTCAAAATACAGGCCAATGTCTCATCAGTGCCTACTAGAGGGCAATCACCGCGTTACTTCCACATTCTGGCAAGTCTCTCTCTGTGCAGCCCAGAAAGCTGCTGGCCACTTCAGCCGCAGAAGTGTATTTTGGTGGCTCATGCTAAGCTGGTGTCCACCAATACCCCCAGGTCATTTTCTGACAAGCTGCTATTCAGCCATTCAGTCCCCAGCCCATGCTGGAGGCATGGGGTTATTGCTCCACAGGTGCAGTACTGGAATTGAAGGTGATGAAGTTCCTGTTGGCCCATTTCTCCAAACTGTTCAAGTCTCTCTGGATGGCAACAGTCCCATCAAACCTTTGATTTCAGTTTTGTATCATTTGCAAACTAGCTATAGGTGTGGTTTGTATTATCATTCCAGTCTTCAATGACATGTTTTAATAGTATCAACTACTAGTGACTAGCCTGTAGCTAGACTCTGCCACCTATTAGTTTTTTTGTGCCATGCTGTTCAGCCAGTTTTCAGTTCACCTTTCTAGCTGCCTTTTTAGTTCAGACTCCATAAGTTTGTCTTTGAAGCTGTCCTGAGAGACAGTGACAAAAAGCGTTTTTAATCTTAACAGAAACAATATCCACTCTTTCATCCACCAAACCAGTCATTTAAAAAAAGGACATCATTTTAGTCAAGCATAATTTCATCTTCATTAACCCACGCTGACAACTCTCAGAGCTCTTACTGTACTTCATATTATTGGAAACAATTCCCAGGAGGATTTTCCCATCACATTTCAAGGGATTGGTGTGAGACTGACTGGCCTGTAGTAACCTAGATCCTTCTCCTCCAAGATGAATGTGACATTTGCTTTCTTCCAGTCCTCAGGAACCAGCCCCTCATCATCATGACTTTTCAAAACCAAAATGGAGTGGATGGACAATGACATCATCCAGCTCCTCCAGCGCTCTTCTGTATTTGGTCTCTGTCTCAATGTTCTCTAATTTGATCTTTGTTCTCTGAGTATCAATGTTTTCTTGTTTTAATCTTCCCACGGTCTCAGGGACCCAGGATTCCTGAACAGAATTGTACAAGCAAATTGAGGTCAAGATGACATTGGTTACCTTAGCCATCTTCTTTTTTACTGGAGCACCTATCCACCTTATCCCATTCAGCAGCAGGCCCACATTTTCCTAGACTTTAAGATGAATCAACCTGGAGAAGGAGGTAATCCCTAAAAGTAAGTCAGATCTCCTTGTCCTGTCTTCCCTCTAGCATGCTCTCTCAATCCTTCCAAGCAGATCCCTGTAGAGGTTAAAGTCTGCTCTCCTGAGTCCAGGGCTGTGATCCTTTTCATCCTGCTCCCTTCTCCCTGAACTTTACTATTACAGTCAGTGCAGCCAAGGTTGCCCTTGACCTTTATACGCCCGACCGATCTTTGCTGTCTGGACGATCAGGTCTAACAGGGTGTCTTGCCATATCAGCTCCTTCATCACCTATGTTAGGCAATTACTGAACTCTAGAAGCTTCTGCATTGCTGTGTTATCCCTATCTCCCTTCAGCAAATAGCAGGATGTTTTAAGCTTCCAGTTAGAATCAAAGGTGTCTCCCCATTGTCTTAAGATGACTTAATTCTCTACTTCTCCTTGATCAGGTGATTGTAGTAGACATTCTCAGGATGTCACTTATTTTGGTTGGCCCATTAATCCTGACCCGTAAGCTCCCAGCTGGCTTTTCAGCTGTCCCAGTGCAAAGTTCCACCTATTTCAACTAGTCTCTCACAAAGTTATCCTTCATCTTGTTTTCCCAGCACCCATCTTTGCTAAAGAGCCTGTAAACATATAAGGCATGGCTCACCTCACTTCTACCTGAATCTCTGATACCAATGAAACCACAGCCCTGCAACTGCAGAGGGATGTCCAGTTCCCCATGGTTGCTCTCACACTCTATGCATTAGTGTACAGCCATCCCTAGGACAAACACAGTTGTGCTGGCATTCCAGAAAGGTTATGAGGGTTCTCCTCATTATGCTGGGCTGCCAACAGTTCCTCATTCCATGTGCTGATGCTTGTGCTCATGCCACTTCAGTCCTGTTCTGCAAAGAAATTCTATTGATTACAAGATGAGTTTACATCACCCTGCTGACATCTGTTTTCATCTGACTGCCATCCTGCTCCACTATTTCCTTCTCTGCTACCATTCCTAGTTTGATCCTCTTTAACCAGGCTGGCCAACCCCTTGGCAACACTATTTTTGGGTGGATCCTGCCACCTCCTAGCATACCTATCTGTTCCTTTGGGAAACTGTTCCTCAAAAAAGGGATCACCACCTGGGTCCCCATACCTTTACCATCACCCTCAAAGTCACACAGTCATGCTTGATACTTTCCAAGTGTCCCTTGACTGTATCACTGGTGCCCAATGTGAAAACCTGCAGCAGCAAACAAATGGTCATAAGGCCAGAAAGCGTCAAACATCTGTCAGTAACATTCCAAATCCAAACCCCTGACAAGCAGCAGATTTCCCTTGACAGTAAGTGGAGTAAGTGGACTGGAGCTCTAATCACTTGTATCCTGCTACTGCATCCCATGTCCTGGTGTTTCCAAGTAGCTGAGCAAGCTGATCTGGCACCAGATGTTCTATTTGACGTAATTCTATCTCAGTGTTTCTGGTAAATAATTTCTTATGTAGTATTTTCAAACAAAATAGATTTCATTTGCTGACATTAATCTTTCACTGCCCACACAATAACCACATTTAAGAAGCAGTTATCTCTCATATGGAAAAAATTAATTTTCAGAGTATTAATTAAAAATAAGAACAAATGCCAAGTATTTCCTACTGGAATTTGAAACATGAATCAGTTAAAAAATATAGATACTTACAAGATTATCAATTTTCAGGGAATTCTTTATTTCTGCATGTATCCTTTGAAGCCTAGAATCCACTGAAGTTTCTGAAGATTAAAAATAATACTCATGAATATTTGTTAATCACATCAGGTTTGCTTTTGCAGAAATGATTCCACAAATATGAAATTCATACAGAATGCAGAAGAAAACAGGCAGGCATCCTACATGCAGGTGCACACATAAATACAATCAGAAAAAAAGTACACAGCTTTTTAAAACTGAACATTGGCAACCCACACAATTTTTTCCTTAGGAGTTACCACAGAAAAGAATTTTCTATTCCAAAACACAGCTGTCACGCTCTAACTGTAGGCCAGCTTAACATGAAGTTTTAATAAATATTAAGAGTCACAAAGCTGGAAGACCTTCCATGACAGGACACCTGGATTTTGATGGTTTGTTTTCAGTAAACTGGTCATGATTCAAGTTACAGTCCAAACGCATCCAAATAAAATGTTCCCAGTACACATGGTTCAGATGTGTGAATGATGAATGGACATTGCATTCCATAATTCACATGCTGAATGCCTGCTTGGATTTGGTACATATTCTGAACAATAATGCAAGCAAACGTTTTCCTTTAAGTCAAACCCATCTTGGATAGGTTTGGGTAGTTTTTATTTGCTCTCTTGCTGCAACATTGGGTTGAGTGGAACCCATACCACTGGATCTGTACTGTACTACAAATTACAGATTACAGACAGTGGTTTGGATTGCCCTCAAAGATGGAGTATTGAAAAAGGAATTACTTATCCCCATGAAGGTCAGTCTGCAGGCATGGGTTAGTAGACAAGACCATAGAAATCTGAATCTAAGCCTCCTACTTGGTGAGAGGTGGTATCTAAATAGTTTCAAGAGGTCCCTCAGTGTTGTGTTACGAGAAGATAAAAAGGAAAAAATGATGGAACAACTGAAGTGATTTGTATCAAAGAATAAAAGCTTTTTTTCTCATGTTCACAAACAGAAGAGACTGAGGTTTAAAAGCTCAAATGACAGTAAAGTCCAAATAGCAAACACCTGTCCTACTGCACTGCACTGCAGAAAGAACATAGAAGGACAAAAATGCACTGTTTCACAGACCTGAAAGAATAATCATGGATCAAACATCTCAGACTGAGATCCCACACAGCCACCCTCAGCAGTATATTATCAGCCATCTTCAGCAGTTCATTATCTTATCCAGGAAGAAATTCCATTCAAAACATAAAATGACCAAAAAGTACTGTTTAGATTCTTTAAACTAACCTCTTTTCTTCTCAATCTTCTTTACTTCTGTTTTCTTCCCTTCTTCTTTATTCTGCCTATGAAAAATGTTGAAATGTTTTTACAATGTTTTAAAGCCTGCTTTTTTCCCCCTGTTTCTGGATGAGATGCAATATTATGAGGTATTATCTCACTAGAACATTAGCATGCAAAAACCACAAAGAGCCAAACCCTGGTTTTCAAGGACAAACAATTTAACAAAAATTAATTAGCTAAGATACTGCTGATAAATCCTCCATACTCAGAGCCTCTATTTATCTAGAAGCTGCAAATTAAAGGATTTTAAAAACAAATAATTTCCAAACTGTATTTTGTTTTTTACTGCATATTAACATAACATATTAACTGGTAAAATGGCATTATACGGAACTAACTTATGGAAAGAAAATGTTTTTAATTATCATGACAAAAGGAGTAAAATTATTTGCCATTACCACAGGGAATTTATGGAGAAATCAATTAATCATAATCAGTTCCTATATGACTATTTTATCAAATATTTGTAACAGTATATATATTTTACAACTGTCCATAAATGCATCAGTAATAATTTTAAAATTCTTGAAGGAGGTAGTAATACCGAAAAAAAGATTTATTACAAGTGCAGTAAACTTCCTTGATCTTTCCCCAATAGTATTACTGAAAATAAAGTTGAGACTTAAGAAAAACTAAAAAATTTCTCCATTTCAGTTATAGGATGAAGACAGAAATCTTTGAAACAAGCTTTTGAGCTCTTTATGCAAAGATCATGAACCTGTGTTTAACAATCCCTCATTTTGTCTGACTGAAGGATTTAAAAGGCTACTTTTATAATTTGCATATTTCATCAGCATATCACAACTAAATGTCCTGTGACTATTTTTTTTTCCTGTCATACTAATACACATTCAGAAAACATGTAGGCCTGCATGTCTTACCATCTTCCATATTTCTTTCATAAAGAGCACAAAACTTGTCTGCTTCAACTGGCAGTACAATCTCAACAATAGATGAACTTCGTATATGTACAGAATAGTGTACAAAACACCTTAACTAAATAAATATTAATGAAGGAACTACCAGAAAATGGAAACTACGCCAATGAGCAAAATAATCAAAATGCGTAACAGCCTATACTACTTTTATTTCTTATGAATATTGAGTTTTGTGGTATTAGTCATCAACTGTAATTAAATTCATTATGCATTCGCTACTTCTCCTTTATCTTACTGAAAAAACCACTATCTACCCTCTAATGCATAAAATGTGACAGCTATTTTAAAGCAGAAATTTGGTTGTTATAACTAAATCAATATATAACAGTTTGATTCCCAAAATCAAATCAGCATGTGTTAAATAGTGCTATATTAAAAGTTGCTAAGATGCCAAGGCAATTTAGTATCTCCAAAACTGGAAATGCTTAGGTTTGCCACAAGTAGGTAAAGTATTTATGTTAGGTCTCCAGAGGAGTGACAGGAAGAGGAGGAAAGATGGCTGGAGCATGAGAACAAACCCAAACAAACTACTATTTTGTTAGTGAATGTGAAAAAGACAGGATATTTTTGTTACAGGTAAAGAGGACCTTTATTCTCTTCCTTTCCTCCAATTTTTACCTTGTTTTCCTCTCTTTCTTCTGCCCTCCCACCAATGGTGGGCATGAGAACATCAAGCTCTTGTGGTGCAGCTTCTTCACTCATTTGCAGAATAGCGAATGAGTCAGATTTCTTCCTATTGTCCTACTCTCCAAGTTCCTGGTGGGATCTTGTCTCTATTCTTATGTTTGACTTGAGTAATCTATCTGTTCTTGGTATCAGTCAACTGGTTTTGCAATACTAGAGTAATTATTTTTAACTTGTTCTGTCTGACAGCATATGCTCCAACTGTCAGACAAAGGAAACGCTTTCCTGTTAACCTATGCATTCCATACCTCATCAAAAATCCGTAACCATGGATTAATGGGACATATCAGGTCCTACCAATTTAATCTAAAATTTTTAAGAAAAATATATGGCTAACCTGAACAGTTTTTCACACTGATCCCTTTTCCCATGGATATTCTTAAGTTCATTCTGAAAAGAACACACCAGCTGTCTTCTGCTAGAGATTCTATATCACTGAAAGACTGACATCACCTTACTTCTATGTTCCATTCTTCCTGTTCTCCCACAACAGAGTATCTGGGTTCAAGGAGCTTTCCACCCTCCCCTCAAAAAGAAGTTAAGATAAAAAACCAAAATGGGCAGGGGGATAGAACAGTAGAACACAGTGCAAACCAGTTTGGAAGCTTTTCAGAAATTTCACCTCCTGTTAGGTTGAACATATTCCTACAACTTGTGGGCATCACATGTTAAAATATACTCACGACTCAGATTCTGTCTGTTCCTCTTGCTTACGCTTTCTTTCTGTTACTTCTCTCTCATGTTGGCTTCTTACTGTGTTTCTTCTGTGAGCTGCCAGAAAGCTCCTTCCCCCTTTTTTCTTCTGTTCTCATTTTGTATTTTATGATTGGAATGAGAAAAATGACACTCTTCAATTATTGTTTCTGTAAACAGATGAAACTAAGTATCTTTGAAACAACTCTGCTCCATGGAGCAACCTGACAAATACTGGCTTTCCCTGAAGCTAAATACAATTTCATTAGGCCTTTCTCCCTTTTTCTTTTCAAAACTAAGCACCAGAGGACAATGCTAAGGAAAATACTAAACACCAGAAAACTGAAGACATTACAAATTGTTGGCTAGAGACAGCTTTGTACCTTTCAAAAATGTGATTTCAAGCCACATGTTCTCCAGATGCACCCAAGGAAAACAACATCCGTCTTCCAAGGAATAGAGATTTTGAAAAAAACCCAAAAGCCTCTTGACATTTAAATCCTTTGTTAAAAAGGTGTCTTAGAAAATACTAGAAGTTCCTGAAAGAATTATTTGAGAAAAATATAGTTCTGAAACTTTTGTTCTATATATCTGTACAGTAGGCATTCCAGACTCTTACTGTCAGTAAGATGTAGCATTAATGTGAAGAAAGATCTCTAGTGATACTACTTCCCTCTATAATAAATTTATCAGGAAAGCAAAATTATACCTTGTCCCCTTCTTGTTCTTCCCCTTCATCTTCAGAATCAGAAGCTGATGCAGAACCCACTTTTGCAACATTTTTCCTTTTTGGTTCAGCTTCTTTCTTTCCTTCCTTTTTATCAAATTCCTTCTTTGATTTCTCCTCTTCCTTCTGACTTTCCTCATCTTTTTTCCCTTGCTTTTTTGGCTTTTCTTCTTGTCCTTTTTTCTTTGACTTCTCCTCCTCATTAACACTAAAACAAAGAGTATCTAGGCATCACATGCATTATCTACAGTGACTTAAAAGAACAACATTCTAACTCAGGAAGCAGGATCTTTTTAACCCATCATAGTAAAATGGTGAAGTTAATTCACTTAACTACACTTCAAAAATACTCTTTTTCTGAAATTAAAACCTGTGGGGGGAAAAAAAGCCCCAGCAAATAAATATGAGTATGGAGGGCCTAAGAAGGTAACATTAATAGAAGTGTATCGATCCTAATCCAAGAAATTCATTCTCAGTGGACTCCCCAGGCACATATGGGTCTGTAGGACCCAGAGTGCATACACTGTAAATTAGGTTTATAAAGTATACTTGTTTAAGTTGTTCCTATTTCGAAACTGTGGATCTACCAATTTATAGAAAGCTAAACCTATGTTCAACTTTTCCTTGAGTTACTAGGAGTTACTAGACTTGACATAAGAAACAAAGATAGCAAAACCAAAATTCAGGTAACTAACAGTGTTGCAATTTTATCAGAAGAAATTTCTGAAACAAAACTGTATGAAAAGGAAAACAGTATTTTATTTTTGTATGATGTTGTATTTTCTCTTAATATATATCTTTCCTCTTCACTCAGCATACAGTTATATAAGGAATTTGGTACAGATTAGACAAGTTCAGAAGATTAAGATCTTCTCTCTCCTGTTTTAGGAATGTCCTTCCTTGAATTACTTTGTACTATAAAAAAACATCTACACAAATAGTAACTTATACTGAACATTAACGGGGAAAAACCTGTCAGGAGTAATAATCTTCAAGTCTTAACATAAGGAGCAACACAGTTGACAATGAAGAAGCTTTATATTAAGAAAAAAACTCACAAGTCACCCTCTGAAAGACACGATGGTTTCACCAACTTGGGTCTCCCTCTTGGTTTTGGAACTTTTACTTCAGAAGCTAGTAGTTATAGAGAAGTAACAGGTTAGTCCACAGCCACCATCTGTTCCTTGTCTATGTGTCAAGATACTTGCTCAACCTAAGCCACACTTAAATCAAAATATACAACCTAACTTTGTTACTGTACAGAATTCAAGTTGAGTACCAAACTCAATCAAGATCTCTTTGAAAAGTTTAAGTGTTGGCAGTTTTTTAGCTGACTCTTGTGCTTTTTGCAATCTATGCAGTTGCGATTTGTTTCACATGTTGCATAACTAAGATGAGTCTTAAATTAGATAATGAGAAACCCGACATTTGAGAATGAAAAACAGTTACTTATGCCCCCATTTATTTTGTTATCAACTAGTTTTACTCATAGCTTGGGATTTCCATCAGTTTTCAGGCTAATTAACCTGAATTAGGTTAATCAAGAAGATCCACCACCACACTACAGCATAAATCAAACCTCTTCATTTCCTCAGATTCATCACGTTGTTAGGAGTAATGCAAACAGCCTGCCTTCTTGGCACTTATGTACCTCAAACGCTTGTCCAGTACAACAGTGACTGTGTTGTCAGGAAACCTAATAGTCAGTGTTTAAACTCTTACTGGTCTTAGCACACAGCCTTTTTAAGCATCCTATCAACACAGAAAAGGCTGCATAGTTTATTTTCCAAAAAAGATTTTTATATAGGAGGCAAAAGCATCTCTTACAGATCCTTTCCTGCTCTTACTGAGAGTAGTTAGTGAAAACAGGCAAAAAATTGTAGATATAAACCCACAAATATTAAAAATGCGTATTTAGTGCATGTAATGAAATGGCAGAGGGGGGTGAATTAATAGCTCATTTCCTCACAGCTTCCATGGCAAAGGTAGTTAAAGTCTACCTAATTGTGATATCACTGTTTTTATACTGTTAGCAAATACAGAGAACTGTAAATTATTTGTTTCTCTGACTAGGTGCTCATACAATGTACTTAACTGCTGCAACAACAGTCTTCCAAAGCAGTGATTAGTGCTCAAGAATATCTGCAAGCTTACCATTAAAGTGACAATACATCATTGCTAATTTGAAAGAAACAAGCACTACAGAATTATCACCAAATGGTTCTAACAAAACATTCCAAAAAATCAGTTATGTTTTCTTTTTATTTGCCCATCAATCAGCATAGACTATCTTAAACATCTTTTTAAACAAGTCTCTTCAGCTCTTATTTTGTTTTACTTGTCCTCTGAACTCCACCTACAGGCTTCTTGTTTCCCCAGCTGTCATCTTTGTGTTTTATGGATCTTCTAATTCTATCAAAGTATTTTACAGACCTTTAATGAATATGAACCTTTATGCAGCAAATTCACCAGAGAGCTCCTATCATATATCTACACTTAAGCAGTATTCTGCAAAGAAGACTGACCTATTCTAAAAGGTAATACCTGTATCCCAAACCAACCAGTCTTTAATTTAGAAGACTAGACATTAACACTAGCCATTCAAATCCACGTATGTCTTGAGCTCATCAATCTGAGATGTTTTTGCACTATGACCTATTGGCTAAATCTGCCTTTAGCATGCAAACATGCTCTGTAGTACTTCAGGGGAAGGAGATAACTCCCTAACTAATTATACTAAAATATTTCTGCGGGGAAAAAAAATCAAACCATTCTTCTGAAGTTACCTGCTGGTCGTCCTCTTTTGGGGCTTACTTTTGGAGACGCTGGCCCAGTGGTTGTTGCTGCCCCTGCTGGTGCTTCCTCAGCTTCAGCTTGTTTTTCAGACTAATTGAAAGAATGAATTTCACCAGTGAAAAAACACATAGCACCAATACCTCAATTACTTTCTCAAACAAACACCTTTAAACTTCTGGAAACATATTACTATGTGACTGTTTGTACACACAAAAAAAGTCTCTGAACTTAGTAATACTTATACTTAAATATTACCAATTTTACCCTCTCCAATAGCAAATGGAGAAAACAGTCAATAACTTAGTGTCCAGAATAAAGGATGACTGGAGTACAGATACAACATGCTACTTTTCTGTGACAAATATACTAAGGTCACAAATACTTTATACTCATACCCCATCCCTGCTGTCAGCTGTAACTTTGGAAGGTAAGGTTTCAAACACAAAATTAAGATGTGCCCTACTTAATTCTAGTTGGGCCAGTGCCCTGATCTAGCTTGCTCTGTGACCACAAGAACATTAAGGCTGGCGTACGCTGAGCAAGCAGCTGGAGCTGTCTCTTTCAAAGTAACTGTATTCTCCAGGTTGCAGAGACCACCAAAATCACAAATTTGTGAAAAGGGGGAGTATTTCAGCTGTTAGTTCAATGTGATGAAGATATTAAAAGAAAATTTTCAGAGCTTCAACACAGGCAATTTTGTTAGCAGTTTAGCAACAGTTTATATCTTATTTTTCCTTACTTGTAATGAGCTGTTTTGGAAAGATAGGGACTCCATATTTAACATCAAGTTAAAAAAATAACTAAGACTTGTAAGTCTTAGTGGGAAAACCTTTGATCCTGCAAATTTTTCAGACACTTGAAGAGGGGGAGTAGAGTGTTACTGATATTTATGCATAATCTGTCATTAAAGGAAATAACATCCAGTATTATCACATCCAAAAAATTCCAATAATGTGAAATAATTCGAAGTATTGTTACCTTCCTTTTTCTTCCTCTTCTAGCAGCTTTAGGTATAGAAGCATCATTTGTTTTCATCACATCCTGTGAAAATTAAAAATGTTCCTCAGAATCTTAATAAAACAAAGATATATTTAATTTATTCCATTTTTTTTTACACAACTGAAGCCTCTGACACACCATTTAGACAAGAATTTTGTAATGTACATAACAACACTGCATGCTTTTAAATTATTAAAATCCAAAATTATTAGAGATTAGGAAGAAATTCTTTACTGTGAGGGTGGTGAGGCACTGGAACAAATTGCCCGCAGAGGTTGTATCTGCCCCATCCCTGGCAGTGTTCAAGGCACAGCAGGATGGGACTTTGAGCAACCTGGTCTAGGAAAAGATGTACCTGTCAATAACAAGGGGGTTGGAAATAGGTAATCTTTAATGTCTGTTCCAACCCAAACCATTCTATGATTCTGTGATTGTCTGATACTTAGGACTTTTTCCTGAGAAATAAAAAATAAGTACTAAATAATATTCTGTTCTAAATAAAGATGCTATGTAGTGATGTCTTAGTCTGGACTCTTTATCTAATCTTTAAGAGGTACATTTGCAATACAGTAAGTGTAAGTGGTAAGTGATAAAATATACAGTCTTCCAACTGTTTTAATTGAACTTATAGACAAATCAAGACTAGAAGTTTCCTCTCTGATGAAAACTTCAATTTCTGGGAGCTTCAGTAGAGAGGCAGAAATGTGAGTGAACACACAGAAGGTTTTATATAATTAAACACCTCCTGAAACTGCCACAGTAGTAATAACTGTAGCGTCTTAATACTCAGTAATAGATTTACACCAATAAACAGAATATTATGATATTCTCTGTTACATGGAAAAAAGCTCTCACGTACGTCTTTACTGGTTTTGTCAGAAGGTAGATCATCTTCCTTTGAAGTATCCATTTCCTTTTCTTCTGTTTCAGCTTCTGTAGGTAAGTTATTATCCCCTTTAGGGGATAACTGCAAAGCAAGTCAACAGAGGATAAAAAAATGCTTTATTAAGTATTTTATAGTGAAAAGAGAACATGCTAATTACCATCAGGCTGCTCTTCACTTTTAAGTAGTTTAAATATATAGGTACACTCATTTCTTAAGTACCCATTCAAAGCCTAATCGTACTGGACTACTTCTTATGAGGACGGGCCAAGGGAACCTTCTGTAGCCTCAAAAAGAGATGACTCAGAGGAGACCTCATCAATGTGTAGAAGTGTCTGGAGAGTGGATGCCAAGAGGATGGATCCACGCTCTGCTCCACAGTGCCAAGCAACTGCACAAAAGGCACTGGGCACAAACTAACGCACAGAACTTCCACCTCAACTTGAGGAAGAACTTCTTTACTGTGCAATGACCAAGTACTGCATAAAATTGCTCAGAGGCTGTAAAGTCTCCTTCCCTGCAGATATTAAAGAACTACCTGGACACAATCCTGTCCAATGTCCTCTGGGATGACTCTGCTTGAGCAGAAAAGTGAGCTAGACTAGGTTCCTTCCAGCCTGACCCATTCTGCGATTCTGTGTGAATAACCCTCCAAGTAGTTAAGGATACTTGTCATGGATGTGCTTCCTTGCAGGCTCTTGTGCACCTGCTCACTATGGAGCACGGGAAACTGAAAAGTCCTTGGTTTAGGATAAACACTACTTGGCAAAAGCTGAAACATCAGTGTGCTATCAACATTTTTCTCATACTAAATCCAAAACACAGCACTGAGCCAGCTACTAAGAAAACCAACCCCATCCTACCTGAAAACAGGCCAAATAGTAAATAAACCACAAACAAGTTGTTTTATAATTTGTGAGATTGTAATTTATGCACTTTTTCTTGTTTTGTTGGGTTTTTTTAAACCTTTAAAAGACTAGTTTTTGTTCTGGTCTCGAAAAATCAAGAGTTTGTAATTATTTACTTGAAAATAATCAATATTTCCTTGCAACCTACATATCTGCATATCTTTAAGATTATCAGTTCTCTCAATGTGAATGCTATTGGCTTGTCCCACTTTCACACACCTTTTTTAAAACTCCATTTTTAAGTAACTACCTTTTAAAATTTCAACACTAAACAAAGAAACTATCACACAGTATTTCTAATTATATGAAGATACGGAACATCCCTGAGTCTTTTTACAGAGTACAATTTTAAGACAGAAGAATTTTTGGCTTACTAAAACCAAAGGACTACAAGGACTGGTTATAGCTACAGTTATAGCTATAGCTAATGTAATGTTATAGCTACATTAGTATAAAAAGAAAAGAAATTTGCTCTGTATTTTGCCTTAAGATGATCAATTAGGCAAATCTATACAAAAGGACCCAGTCAGGATCTTCCATTCCATCTTTATGTTTTAATGGCTATATGTCTTCCTATTTCTCTTACACTGTATCAGCACTGAACAGCCTAAAAGCACTTTTGATGAGAAATGTGAAGCTTAAGTCATCAGCATCTCCACTAGCACATGCTGCTCAAGGCATAAATTCAGAGTGAAGCAAACTGATTAATCAATCAGCCCAGTTTAAAAGAAGTTTCCCTCTCACAGTAGCAAATGCTAAGAACAAATGCTTTTATAGGCAGCATGCATAGGCAAGAGGAGTGCTGGTTTGCTAACACTGTCTGGAAATTATATGTTTCAAAGCACTGCTAAGGTATAGCGAATAGGCCCAAATACCCTCACATTCCACACTTGGAAGTACTAAAATAAGGAACTCTAGGCAGTAAGAAGTTGGGAGAAATAATCTATCGATAATTCTGCAGGCTCCAACTCATCAAAACCATTCTCAACACCATCTATCAGTAGACTATTTTTTTTTTTCCCTCCTATCCAAGGACTTTTTTACTCTTGAATAAACAGCTACTGGACACTAATCCTATTTGCCATGTATTTGACACATTGCAAATTCCTCAGCTGCAACTATGAATCAGTACTGAAGGACAGCCAGCAACACCTACAGAAAAACTACATTAAATCTTGGTAAATAATCAAAATGAAAACAGAGGTCAAGAATAAAGACAAGTCTATTCAAAACAGTCTGACATTTAAGGGCACTGCTCATCCTGTTAAGTAGTAATTTCCAGTAATGAGTTACAAAAAAAATGAAATACCATAAGTGTCAATCCCACCTGCATGACAATTTTTGTCATTTTAAAATTCTGTTCTTAATACCACTGAGAAGGGTTGACAACACACAGTATCTCTCCCATACCTGATGAGAAATATCCCCATATGAACAAAACATTCAAGACTAGAGAAAAGTTCAAAGCAGTGTATTACTGAATCATTAAATGTACAGTAACCTAGGAAGCTTCACCTCTTACAGTATAAACAGGTACTGCACCAGCAAATTGAAGCAAAGATTTCAGTTTCAGACTGAAATTAATTTTGTTTTGGAAGGTTTCTAAGGTATGCACACATTTACAAAACAAAGAAGTTAAACTCTGTATAAACTATTGCTTACTGATTTCTGGCTTAAGAGTTGAATTGATACAGCTATGAGATTCTCTATCTTACAAGTAGTTCATTAAGGGTATGTTCTAATTCAATCCGATTCTTACAAACGTTTTCTGGCAAACGCACTTGAGCATCCTTTCACCCATGACAGACCCTAATGTTTTGTTCTGCTTTTCCATATAAATTATCACAACAGAAAGTGAGTCATACCTGTCTATAATATGAAAAAATCTTCAAAAACAGAAAGGGAAAAGTTAACCTACTTCTTGATGATAATTATGATTTCCAACTTCTCCTGCCTAGGAAGTAATGTATGAATTTAAGTGAATTATGATACAGAAATACAGGCTGGTAAAGAAATTCATTTTCAATAAACATACAGCACCATAGAAGGAAAACAGAAGGACAAAAGTATTACTGTAAGTATACCTGAAAAGAAGCAAACACAGGCAAGTTACAACATTAAACCACTGTTAGTTTAAAGTATTTAAGTAAACACTTGGAATTACAGTTTTGACTTAAAAATGTTTCTGGCAGAAAAATGCAGAAATTCAGTCACTTACTTTTGGGACAGAACACTTTTTTCTTTTGGCTCCTGCTTTTTCTTCACTCCCTTCACCAGGCTCCTGACTGCTTTCTTCAACAGTTTCATTGATAGCAGTGTTAATGGCTGGATGGGGCTTCAATAAAAAAAATCATCAAAAATGAGATATAAAGCTCCTCCTCAACTGAGGTGTAATCTCCAAATACATTACTGAAGAAAGAAGGCATCATGTCAAGGAACCCCTCAGTAGAATGACAAGAATATTAAATATAACTTATTTCATTAATTCCCAATTAAACTTTCAAACACTAATGCTGTAACAACTCATTTTCACATTACCATATTGCAATGTAAGTCTTTTCCTATGTGCAATATAACATACCTTAACATATCTGAAAGATAAAAAATAAAAAAAAAAATGTTTTGGTCAAATACAACATCTGGTGCTACTATAAAGAAGCATGTTTTTAAATACGCTATCAATTCTAACTGATTCAACTACTTGTTCCTAAAACATAAGAACAAAAAGGATTACAGTAAGATTTAATAAATTGAAGTTAAAATCGTAGTAACAGAGGAGATAAAGCCTAAATTACTCTTTTTTCTTCCATTACATTGTATATGGCTTTCTCCCTCTTACATACTAGCTACTTCAAATAAAGCTGGCAGAACACCACTGACTCTTTTTTTCCCCACTAGTGAAGTGAGTCTGGGTTTAAGCCCAACCTACAATCTCCCTTCTGCCCTCCAACTCCCTTACTAGCTGTTACAAGAACATCTGCAAAGTATCAATACTGCTCTTAGAAGATTTCAATTCTGGCAACGAAACAGAAAATACGGCTCTCAGAAGGCTTTACCAAGATAAAAAATACAGTAGAGAACTGCTATCAAACAACCCATTTTGCCACTGCTTGGGTCCACCAGAGGGAACAGTGGCACTTACAGAGCAGAAGCAGATTGCAGCGTCTCGAGCCTGAACTGCTGACAGAGTGAACCAAGACACCCAGGTGCCAGAACACTCTGCAGCTGAAGATGTGGTGCGGCAACAGGCCACTGCCAGGGACCAGGGCTATCCCGGGAATGCCATGAACTTTGATGCACGTGCCAGTGTCATGGCCCCACATTGCAGTGAAACAGCTGAGTCATGCCTAAAAGCACCACTTTAGCCAAGGCAGAAATGAATGGGTGGCAAGTCCCAGCAGAGCTCTACCCACCAAGAGAGGAAAGAAGGATCGTCACAGGATGCCCCAGATTCCTGGTGGTGACTATCTTTCTCACTTTTCCCTACTTTTCTATTTTCTTCCTTGCTCAGTTCTTTGACAGTGAATAGAAGTGAATTACTATTTTGATCACCATCATTTGACCTCTTTTGTAACTTAAATCTTGTTCCTGGTATATTTGAATTTCCCCACCCCACTATATTAGGGTCGTGGACAGCTTAGGGCACACACCTAGGCTGAGAAATAAGCCCAGTAAAAGGACAAAGAAGAGGAAAAAAATTAAAAGAATGCCTCTATACTAAGAGCTGACAACTCTGCCCCTTTAATATCATCTTGTATCCAGATTAAAAGCTCAATTTTGCCTAAACCTTCACAGGATCACATGGTCATCCACTTCCCTCTGACCATACCTGCTGCATACCCAAACACAAAATTTCCTACTCATCCTGAATTTTTAAGCTCTGACTCCCAAACTGTCTTCCCTGCTGTGTTTTTTAAGTGTGTAACTTAGCTCTAATAATCTTTAAGTTGTATGTAGATAAAACATACAGATAAGGAATATCTCAAGATACATTCACATCCAAGAATGCAGCTAAAGAAATCTGCCCATTCACCTATGCACTGAATAGTACAACATATTAGCAGGCCATAATACATTATTCCACTTTAAAATATTGTTGGGAAAACAATGCATTTACTCATCAGTACCTATGTTAACTTTCCTTTCCGTTTTCATAAGCAACTACTTGCCATCACTTTCAAGATTCCCTCATGCTTGTGGGCAGGCACCAGTGACATGGGTGGAACAAAGTTCATCACTGCCCTGAGCTGATCACAATTGGTCCAGGGGAGGTGGCCAGCAAGGGGTGAACTGACCCACTTCAACATCCCACCTCACCTGGGAACAGATGGTGCCTTCAACCACGTAGCAATAGGAGAAGGGGGAGACAGGATGGAAGGATGGTCATACACAGAACAAGATGCCTGCACAGGGGGCTCTGATGCAAAAGGCATACCAGAGTAAACGAGGGACACTGGAAGAGGAGACACATAAGCCATTGCCCAAGCCAAGCTCCAGCTCAGAGGAACTGCCTCATGTTGAGGAGTACATTTAAAGAAAGTAGCTCATGTCATTGCAGACTGAGCTGAGAATAGCAGGAGGCGGAGGCAAGAGATCTTGAATTTTGCATATAAAGGGCACAGTAGTAGCCAGCCAGGTGAGTGGACTCTCAGAGACATCGGGAGCCAAGGACTCAACTGGAAGATCCAACAGCTTCCAAGCTTAGCCTGTGAGGGTATAAATGTCCAAGGCTTCCTTTTCCAGGGACCCTCCCAGGAAGTACCCAGGTTTTTCTCTGGTTGCATCACAATTAAATTATTTTATGGACCCAGCTGTCTGAGACTGCTAAACAAAACTCAGGGTCCAGCTAGAAAGGAAATCTTGTCTGACTGTGTGAGTGTGGTGTCTGCAGGGAACCAGCAGGGCACCCAGTGGGATCACTGAAGCTGTCTGCTGCAAAGGGCATCAGCCCCAGCTCAGGTGGTGCTGAGTGTGACTGTCACAGAGGCTCCTGGATGGTCAGACACGGATGCTCCCTTAAAACCAAGCACTGGTAGAGAGGAGACAGAAGGTACATGTCAGGGTAGGGCTGCAGACCATGGAGGAGCCCACACTGCACCTGCTGAGTAAGAAATAAGGAACAGCAAAAACAAAGTTACCATTTCACACCTGTCTCCTATACCACTACTGTCTTACCCAGGGGACACACTGAAATGTGCAGAAGACACTGGGGACCAACAAAACCAGAGCAGAGGTGGCTGGAGGAATGCATGTTTCTCCAACTCTCATTATTTTGTCCTTGTTTCTTGTTACCAGAATTAGTAACAAAAAGCATATGTCAACTGACTAACCTGCACCAAATTGAATGTTTTGTTGCGTATACATACCATACCGCTTTTTGGCAAAGATGGTGGAGCCTCAGAAACTGATTTCAAGTGTTGCATATAGGTAAAACCTTACAAAAGAAAGGCCTTGTAAAATCATGGTTCAAGCCTGCACATCAGCCTGTATTTCTGAGAATCAGCCTGGATATCAGGCTGTTCCTGTGGGAACCAATTTGCATCTGTGTGAAAAGGGACTTGTACCCATGAGAACTGATTCTGTACCCATGTGACAAGAATGTAAACATCTTTAAAGAAGAAAACCTTTAGCAAGCATCTACATGAGCAACTACTAACCAATGAACTGAGTAGCAAAAAGTTACTAACTAGTTAGAACTCAACACGATGCTTTTAGAAACCATATAAATATGAGCTGTGAACAATAAAGTAGAGCTATTTGTTGCATGAGGAAAAGGAATTTCATCTGTCTCTACTGCAACATTCAAGCACTCTGCCACCCTTAAAACACATAAGAGGTTCCCCATAAACTTCCCAGTAGTCCCAGGTTCAGCTGAGATAGAGGTAATTCTCTTCTTTGTAGCTAGTACAGTGCTGTGTTTTGGATTTAGTATTAGAATTATGTTCAAAACTCACTGATTTTTTTAGTTGTTGCTAAATACTGTTTATTGTAAACTAAGGAAAACACCACATAGTTTTAAAAATTAAAACAGTGTTATCAACAAAATTCTCATACTAAATGCAAAACATAGCACTGAATAAGCTACTAAGAAAAAAAAAAAACAACTTACTCTATCCCAAGGGAAATTAGGACATTACACATTAAAACATCCATTCCTTCCCTGACTAAAATATCCAGGAGTCCTATTCCTCAAAAAAACCTTAGCTGTTAAATAAAGCCTTTTGCAGATATACTTTATTAGCATCAACAATGACTACCCACAAGTAAAAGCAAAAGCTAGCTAACTTAATTTGCTCCAAGTAAAACTTGCTTTTAATAATGCCTAGCACAGAGTAGAACACTATCAAAATGAAAGCTTTCTACAGTTAAAGGACAAATTCAGAAACAAATTTGCATGAATCTACTGCTTAACTTCATTCTTTCTGTAACTGAAACTGATCCAACCTTCCTGGTCAAGCAGGGAAACCCACAGCTGGCTGACCACGACCATACCCAGATGACTTCTACGTATCTGCAAGAATGGAGACTCCTCACTGACTAACCTGTAGCAGTGCATGGTGGCCCTCAGGAAATAAACAAAAAGCTTGCTTATATTTAGAGGGAACTTCAGTTTATGCTCCTTGCCTCTGATCCTGTCACTGGAGACCCCTAAAAAGGGTCTGACCCACTCTCTTTGTACCCTTGCTTCACATATTTGTATGAATTGAGGAGATTCCACATAAATTCACCAGGGGTGAGCAGTCTCAGCTGTCTGAGCCCCTCCTCAAAGCAGAAATACTACAGTGCATCACATCCATGGCCCTTCATGGGTCTTTCTGTCCAGTATGTTCATATTTCTCAATTTGTATTGTGTAGCCCAGAACTGGATGCATGACTCCGGTTAAAACATCCCTACTAGGAAAAGTTTCTTCTTCCAGTAATTTTATGGCTCGCTTAGAGAAACAGGACTTAAATATAACCTGTGGAAAAAAAACCTTTTTCTTTCTTTTCTATAAAGAAATAGGGAAAGAACAACCCAATGGCTCTAGACAGAACCTGACCAAGAAAGACAATGTGAAAAGTGCTGAAACTGGCAAACCTGAATGGAACTTAAAAGGTAGGACTACCTTGTAGAAAAGCTGCTACACTAAGAAAACAGTCTGCACCTATCTCTTGGCAACATGTTTTGTGTCTTTTTCCAACTGGAGATGTATCTAGGAATGTCTCAGATGCTACTGAAAGCACTGCTTAACTGAAGTGACTGATTTCTGCAGTGAAACAAAATATCAGACGAACTTTTTACTGTTGATTATTCATACCTAGATTTTAACCTAGTTAGAATAGCTCACAATGACTGGTATAGACTAAGGCATCCACAGAGCATCTCTTCTCAATTCCCACAAAAAGGACAGTGAAAAGGTGTATCAATTTTTATTTTACAGCAGCAGAAAGAATCAGTCTCTTATTACTATGGTCCTTCCCATTGTGATGTGGGGATTAGTATCTCTCCATATCCCAAAGAAAAAGTGTACACCTAGAATACATCACCTCACAATACTTCAGAAACTCTTTAAATCTTTATCCATGTTCTCCCTCAAACTAGAAGCATAGTAACATGGGATACCTTATGAAGCAGGAATATACTGGTGCTGAAATGGGAACTTGGTATGTTGTGCAAAAACAGCAAATAAAAACAGAAGACATCCATTCTTTTTATTAATGCAGCATTGCCCAGAAGACCCAATGTAAGAAGACCCAAGGTTGGTATACATCCAGTGTACATAGCAAAACCAAAAGCCTACTGAATGTCCAGAACAAGCAAAGGCAAAATAAGCAAGAGAATTTCTTTGACTTCGTAATTAATTTGTGTCCTTTTATGGGTAGCATTGCATAGCTCTGGTTTAAACTTGCAAGTCCTACAAAAAAGGCAAGAAGCTAGGAACTACTGATGGAGAAAAAATTGAACCAAGTCATGTGACAGGGGCTAAAAGGCAAACATCACATTGCTTCCAGCTGCTAGAATGGAAATACTGCACACTAAGAGATTGTGTACTGAAATCTCACAAGGATACTCGTGGACATAGGTATTTGGTTTTAGAATACGTAGGGCAGTGTGACACACTCAAAAAACCCCACCACTTTTCAAGCCCAGTTGCACAGTTACAAAGGTATTTCAGGAATATACATAGTTGTAAGTATGTATATATCTACAGTTAAACAACCTCCATCTCTACTTATGCTATCAATACTAGACACCAATAATAGTCTTTAAAATTTTAAAAAATACTAGATTTTGTCTAACCTGCAGTTAAACAGGAGCAATAAGTCATTACCCTGTGTCAGGAAAACACTGCATTTTCCCTCCCTCCCCAAAAGCAACAAAGATTTGTAGAGTCTGCATAGCTTACCTGCTGATGAGAGAATTTCACTTTGGGATTATTGTCGATTTCCCACAACCCTTCATTAAAACCCTTTCTTTTATTTGGTTTGCCATATTTATCTTTATTTTCTGAATAAGGGAATATGTCCTTTGGCCCCAAAAATGCCCTTAAGGAAAGAAAGAACAAGATTCACATTTTAATTGGTTAGTCTTTTCAAAGAAGTAACCACTCAGTGTTATTAAATATTAAATTCATTAGTACTGTAACAACTATTCTATTAGTGTTCTTAGTTTTCTAAACTTTGGCCTGCAACAGCCCAAAGTTTCCATTACTACTACCACCACACATAGAGACTTCCCTTCTCCCCAGAGACTGCATATCTGGGCAAGAAATGCTCAACACTGCATCTTAAGATTGCAGCCAACAAGTCAACCAGCTACGGTGATCCGGATCAATTAAAAACTAAGAATCTTACAAACAAGCAGAAAGAGCAATTTCTTCCTTGTGGAAGAAAACCATACTTAAATATTAAGAATAAAGCAGCCTTGAATATTTTTATTGTATTGGATGTGAAAAAGCGCCACCTGAATATAGTGACTGTCCACATATTTTTAAGAATGCTATGTAAGAATGTAATTAATTCAGCATTCATTCAGTAGTTTTTCAGGGTCTGACAACAGAACCTCACAACTTGATTTATGAAATTTAAACAATAAAGACTTTCCTATTCTAAGTTTCTCCTCCTGTCATTATCTAAATGAAGTAAACATGACAATTATTTTATTTTAAAGACACTCCTGGAAACAGTCTTAAAGCTACCTGTGTATCTTTTCCAGACAAACAAAGAACACTGCTATCCCTACTGTAAGCTGTCAAACTAAAAGTCTTATCTATTAGCTTTCTCATATGACAAAGTCATAGTATTCACTGCTACCATCTCCAAGTTAAGACTTGGGAAAACGAGGTACCATGTTACTGAGAACCAATACTATGGTTTATGCTGAAGAGCATCAAAGACTATTTCATTTCTGCTTTACCTTCACCACCTTTTGAAGTTAGGATTTCACTGTAGCAATTTGCCTGCTGCTAACAGAAAAACGTACACTTTGGTGATACATTCTCAGTTTCAATCCATGCCTAGACTTTGCGTTACTGCAATTATATTACATCCAACTATTTGAAAAGTTGCAGATAAATGATTTCTGAAGTACCAGATCACGGTAGAGTTAAACAGATACTTCTGAACTCCACTCCACTATTTCCTTCATTATCCTTAAAAATAAAAGCAGCTATTTCATATTTACATCCCACTAAAAGGAAAAGAGAAAAAGAGAAAAAAAACCCCATAGAATCTCATGAAAGCTTAAGCATTTTCTACTCCAGCAGTAAACTGTGCACAAAGTATTAAGTAAAGCCTTGTCAGCTTAGACTGCAAATCACCCACCTCTTGGCAAGTGATAGTTAGAGAAGATTCAGCCAGTGTAGGAAACATGCACCTGCAAAGCTTATTTACGCAGACCAAAAAGATGGGGAGGGAGACAGAGCAACTGGGAGAGACAAAAATAGGAAAAAAAATACCTCTTCTTCCCTTTTCTCTGAAAGGAAGCATTTTTCCAGTCTCTAAGCCTTTGCCCATATTGTCAGGCATTGAAAAACACCAGAAAACAGTACTATGAAAAGTTTATGAGGCTTAATAGGCTGCCGCAGTTTTATTCTCATGTACCAATAAAGGAACAAAAGTAACTGAATGAAGAAAGTACTCTAACACAGAAAGTCCAGAAACTAGAGTTCAGTGTGATTTGTTTGTCTGTGACCAAACAAAATTTGTAGATATGGTCTACTGCCACGACATATCCAAATAAAGTGTTTACTAAAATAGTATTCATCATATTACTCTCCCTAGGTAACACATTCAATTGGGTTTTTTTACAAAACCAAAGTGGAAACAAAAACCTGCAAAGTACAGGTTAATACTTATTTACAGTAATTTCATAAACTCAATTAATACTATTTCTGAAAGTCAAGTAAGAATTATTCCCAATCCAGTCTTGCCTTCCTTTTCCCCCATGGTTCCTTTTTCCTGCTGTAACCATCCACACAACTTGAAACACCGTCATGCTTTCCACAGGACCTTTTAGCACGATAAACTGATGATGTACGTTTTCAGAGTTGCCACTACTTACAGTAAGACAGACTGTACATATACACCCTACTAAAATGCTGAAGGTAGACTGTCTAACACTGCACAATGGGTAAGTCTTAACTTACTCACCCAATGTGAGAAGCACATTACAAAACAAGTTTACCAAATCTACTTTAATTCCCATGAAAAAAGTTCAAGAAATTGTTAACTCTACGTAATTCCTGATGGATCACAGAACTCACTATTTACAGCTAAAAACCTAAACAAAATTAGAGGCCATGGAACATCAGTCTGCTTTTTCACCTGATCATTTCCTATTGTAAATTACAGGTATCTGCTGTAAGGAGTAAGACCAAGAATTATAGGAGTTTCACCTATTATCACTCTACAGATCTTAAGATAAGCAACATGCTTAACAAACACCAGGAGACATGGGGGTCTTGCAACACCCTTGTACATTGCAGCATGTGTGAAACAGAGGCAAGAAGTTTCTCTGGTATTCTAAGGGGTTCTGAAGTATAGTAACCTGGAGCCTAGAGCATAACAAAAACCAGATCATAGCAAAACTCATTTTTTTACTACACCAGAGTGAGGAATGAACATTTCAAATTACTCATGCAAACTAGAAAAAAGCCCCCAATTACCAAACCTTTCAAACCCAAACATCTCTTAAGAGCCCTAAGCTAAATCTGAAGTAGGACAAAACTTCTCAAAACTTGCACAGGTGTTTTAAAACTTTAGATGAGGAGTTATTTCTGTCTCCCTTACACTCAAGCTGCATTCCCAAACTTATTTCCAACTGCACAAAACTGCAGTGCAACCTCAGACTACATCAGAAGCAAAGCAATACTGCGTTGCAGTTGCCAAAGTTCAGTTGTGTGAAAAATTTAAGAAAAGAAAGGTAACCTAACACATTTAAAATGATAGTTAAAACAGTGGACAAGACAAACCTTGCAACCTTGAATTGAATTCCAGGAATTCTTCTTTATCCACAAAATTACACACAAAAACTCCAACCAAACTAAAAATAATTTAGTCATTGAAAGGTTTATTGAAAGATGAGATTAGCTAAAAAAAATACACGGGCCAAGCATATAGGTATCTTTTTCATCACAGAAATCCCTTTTTAAGAAAATTAATAGCAAATACTACCAACAGAAGGGGATGCTTACTCTTTAACTCAACAGGAGAATGTATACTTTTTTATCATGGCTTACTAAAAGATAGATGCAAAGTAACAGATTAATGCAATTTCAATAGATTAAATAGAAGAAAAAAGTAAGATCCTTTCTCAAAATGTGAGAAATGGACAACTTCAGCACTTAACTTCAATCTGCCATTTTATTAAGAAAAATATAAGAATTAAAATCACGCCAATACAGGTTTAAATTGCTTGGGTTTCTTTTAGCAACTCAATCAACAAATGGAGCACTGAATCTGATGATGTCTTAAATCTACACTAACCCAACCAGTCATGCTAAAGAACAATACAATAATTATCAAAACCACAGAACTACACAAACCCCAGAATATTTTCTATTAGATTCAGCTGTGGAAAACATACAGTCTCTCAAAGCAAATACTCTATCACCACAAAACACTGTTCAAAGCACCCAAAGATCAGTATTTTGCAGGTTGATGGAAATGAAGCTAACTGCACTTCCTCATCTCTCTCCCATCCATAACATCACCCACAACCCAAAACCTTGTCAGAAAAAAACAAACAAAACCCCAAACAATAAAAACAACTGTAGTACATGACTATCTGCCCATTTCTCATATTTTGCCAATTTCACTTTCTTTGAGAATACAGTATTGAGAATTTTGAGGATATACGGGGCTACAATTCATTACAGAAAAAAAAAAGAAAAAACTATCAGCCACATCACTGTGCGTACAATTTTTTTCTGAAAAAAGAGCGAAGTGTCCATGTCACTTGAACAGTTTAAGTTAATGTCAGAGAAGCATGTCTTGACGAAAGAGATCAATTTAGGAAGATGTGCTAATAAATACAATAGCTTGAAATACACTACATCCATTCTTGTCACAGCATTTTAAAATGAAAAAAATACAATCCTGAAATATAAAGGACTTACGTCTCATGGGTGCCAAAAAAGAAAATAGGCATTTTATTCATAGGAGGTTTTACTGCTCCATCAGGAACTTCATCCACCTAAGAAAAACACAGCCTATCATCATAATTCAAATCAAATAACAGTCAAGAACAGATTAGGGGGAAACACGTGAAAACTAAGCATTAAAATGGTAATAAAAAAAGCTACAGAGGAGTAAAGCAGGAATTGAAATCTCTTTTTAATAGCATGCAAAAAAATACAGCAGAATCAAAACGAGTATTAGCAACAATAGAAAATTACATTACTTTCAGTTTACAGAGATACTTTTCACATGACCACTTCTTTTAAAAGGAGAGATTACCATGCATTACAGTTAAAAGGCACAATTCAATTTCATCCACATACAGCCCATCCTTAAGCAAAAGCAACAGCAAGACTTCCTACCCTTATGCTGACCTGATACTTATGGAAGCCCAAATGTGAGGTACTACCAAAAGGATAACAAACTTTAAAAGAGTCCCAATTCCTAAGTCAGCATCTTAGCTTTTTATCTCCATTCCCACATCCAACAAATGACCTACAGCAGTCCCAGAACCTGGCATGCCTTTTCTACGAGAGCACAGAGAACACCAAAAAGGTATGAACAACGTACCACATACACACAGCCTATTTAATAGATAGCACAGAAGACACAGACCACTTAGGAGCAATGTTGCCATAAATTCGTGTTTTTCTTTTGCCAAGAGCAGTTATTTGGGGACATAATTTTTGTACAGCTCCAGGGGCATGCACAAGCTCCACTGTCACGCTACCAATACAGCAGTCTTCATTCCCTAAAGCCGCGTTACACAAATTAGGACAACTAACGACTACTTGAGAGGGCTACTTGTTACAGATCTGCAATGTGACTGCAAAGCCGCTTCAAACCCCGGGAGCCCAGCCGCGTCCTCCCTCACAAAAGGCGAAGGCGCTGCTCAGCTCAGATGTATGAGAGCAACCCGCAGAGAACGAGGCATGGGGAGGAGGGGAAGCCTTACCCTGGCCGGCCAATGGGGGTAACCTTTCATCTTGGCGAAGATCAAGTCTCCGGGTTTGAAATCTCGGCTCATGTTTTCTCACCGACGTGACGCTCTCTTGCCGCCAAGCGAGCCGGGCTGAGAGAAGCAAAGGCTCTGCGCCTCCAGCAACCACCGAGGCACTACCAACCACACGAGGTGCCACTCGCTGTCGAGATAAACACACTGGGGCGAGGGAGCGTAGAGAAGGGCAACACAAGAAGGCACGTCAGCAAGGGCAGGCGGTCCCTGGCTGGGGCGCGCTGCGCCGTGCCCGCCCTTCACCTCTGCAAAGAGACCCCCAAGCACGCCGCAGCCTCAGCTCCCGCCCAGGGGCAGGGCCAGGCCGNACCTCTCTTCGTCTCTCCCCCACCAGCTCGCCCGCCGCTTCACCAGCAGCGGTGCAGCTCACCGCTACCAATCGCGCTGACGCCCGGCCCGCCGCCCGCCGCGGGAAACACGGCCGCGCTGCCTCCTCCCGCCAGCGGGCCACTACCACCCG
>VWYO01002933.1:21791-44732 GCA_013400275.1 Rhadina sibilatrix | reverse complement strand
ACAAAAACCCCCAAACCAAAACATCAGAGTTTTTAGAAATAAGGGGGGGGGGTTTGCTGCATTTTCTGTTAAAATTATAGATTGTTGTGGGAAGCAGTAAAGGTAAGAAGACTTTTAGAAGCTGTGAAGGCAGGACTCAGAGCAGAGAACTTAGAGCTGGCTGCAGCTGCAACTGTTATTGCAGTTAACAGTTATTTCATATCCTTGCTTGCTGTATTATTATGTCTTCTCTACTTTCAAGCTTTATATTCAGCTGCAGCTAAAGTTAACTTCAGTTAAGTGTTGCTAACTCTCTCTGCTGTTTATGTTTCTGAGGCCTGCTTTCACAGCTTCTAAAAGTATTTTCTACCTTTGCTATTTCCCACAATTGAAGCAGAAATGCATTTTTTTCTTCTCCATATTTCTAGTGCAGCAACTGGAATGAATAAGATCACTTTATATTAATATATTACACAAAATACTGCCATTGGAGACCACAATATAAAAAAATTAAAACATTAAAGTAGTAGAGAGCATTGAAAGGAGGGCCACAAGGCTGGTGAAAGCCTTAGAAGGAACGGCTGAGATCACTTGGTCTGTTCAGCCTGCAGGAGACTGAAGCGAGACCTCATTGCATTACAACTTCCTCACAAGGGGAAGTGAAGGGGCAGGCACTGATCCTTTATCTCTGGTGACCAGTGGCAGCCTGAAGCTGTGTCAGGGGAGGTTTAGGTTGGATATTCAGAACAGGTTCTTCACCCAGAGGGTGGTTGGGCACTGGAACACACTCCCAGGGCAGTGGTCCCAGCACCAGCCCGAGAGAGTTCAAGAAGCATTTGGACAGGGCTCTCAGGCACATGGTGTGTCTCTTGGGGTGTCCTGTGCAGGGCCAGGAGTGGGACTCGATGATTCTAATGGATGCCTTCCAACTCAGCATATTCTATGATTCTGTGAACATGTGACTGCAAACAAAGGATCGTAAAAATGGAGTCCAGGTGAGTTTCCTGTTTTGGACTTTAATATGGATGTCCATCTGCTGTCATGTTCAAAAACAAACCTTTATGGCTCATTAATATTGACTGTTGAATACTGCTTATGTTTCATCTTACCTTGTTTTAATTAATGAAAAGACATCATTAATGAGTTTGCTGTGCAACTTGACTTAAACAGTGCATTTTTTTAAGGTCTGTGTTATAAATGTTTTCTATATTGATTTCTTTTTCATTGTAACACTAAGTTTTTCTAAAGGCGAATGGAGTTATAGTTCAATTTAGTATTCCTCTTGTATAATCCTAACTATTGCTGATTTATCTAATACAATAAAAATATGTTCAAATAGAAGATTCCAGGTTTGTAAAACACTCAGAAGATTTGCTGTGTTAAAGGCTGTTACCAGACAGCAAACGTAGTACATGCAATCACGGTATATGCATTTTTCTTCAATAGAATTATTTTGAAGAGAAATGGATTTTGTAATATTCTTACAAGATAGAGGATCTATGTATGTGAACAAAATATTTTTTACTGGTATTCTGAAAACCTTGGGAGGGGTTATTCTGCTATTCTACTATATATGTAGAGATTAATCTACAGTATTTAAGCTTAGAGGACTAAAAGTACAATTCCCATAGTTGTCTGAAACTATGGAATTATAATTGTAATTGTTCACATGATGTAGTAGTAACACAGTTTTCTATCTGCCTGTGAGTATTAACAAATGATTCTTTCATTATGTTGCCAAATAAACTAAAGCATGTCTCTGTTACAGATTTTAATGTTTTTATGATATGGAAGAATCATCTTGGAAGTTGGTTAAGTAAATGTATATACAGTCAATGGTTCATTCTCCAGAGTTTATAGTTTATGCAGCCTAAAAAGGTGCCTATTGGCCATCATGAGTTTGTCCTCTCCAGTCAACTACTCTGTCACTGAGACTAGAAGGTGAGCTTCATTTCTGTATTTTTAAGTCTAGTAATATAGTTTCTGGTTTTGTGGCTTTTTTTCTAGATCCCTGAAATTATGTAATTCAGACTGGCAAAGAACCAGATACAGTATGATATATGCAAGCTGTGGCATAAAAATACAATTGTTAGATCTCAGAATTATGGAATGGCCAGGGTTGGAACAGACCTTAAAGATCATTAAATTCCAACCCTCTGTTCTGGATGGGGTCACTTCTCACTAGACAAGATTGCTCAGAACCCCATTCACCTTGGCCTTGAGCCAACTGCCAGGAATGTGGCATCCATAGCTTCTCTGGGCAACCTGTTCCAGTGCCTCACCACCTACAGTCCTAAGTAACAGATTTTTCTAATATCTAATCTAAACCTACTCTCCTGTTTAAAGCCATTCTCTCTTGTCTGTCACTACATACTCTTGTCAAGAGTGTCTCTCCATCTTTCTTGTAGGCTCCCTTCAGGTACTGGAAAAGTCCACAATTAGGTCACCGTAAAGCATTCTCTTATCCAGGGTGAACAAACCCAGCTCCTGTAGCCTTTCACCAGTTCATTTCAGGAAAGGTGCTCTATCTCTCTAATCAGCTTCTTGGTCCTCCTCTGGACGTGCTCCAACAGGTCCATGTCCTTCCTGTGCTGGGACCCCAGAGCTGGATGCAGCACTGCAGGTGGGCTCTCACCAGGGCAGAGCAGAGGGGCAGAATCCCCTCCCTGGCCCTGCTGCCAACGCTGCTCTGGATGCAGCCCAGGACACTTCTGGCTCTCTGGGCTGTGAGTGCATATTGCTGGCTCATGTCCAGCCTCTCACTCTCTGGGACCCCCAAGTCTTTCTGGGCCAGGCTGCTCTCCATGTGTTCATCCCCCAGCCTGTGTTGGTACAGGGCCTTGCCCTGACCCAGGTGCAGCACCTTGTGCTTGGTCTTGGTAAGCCTCCTGAGATTCCCGAGGGCTCACTTCTTGAGCTTGTTCAGATCTTCCTGGATGGCAATCTGTCCTTCAGGTGTGGCAGCAGCATCATGCAGCTCAGTGTCATCAGCAAACTTGTTCAGAGAACAGTCAATCCCGTTGTCTGTCATTAATGAAGATACTAAATAACACTGGTCCCAGTATGGATCCTGCGGGGCACCACATGTCACTGATATCCTTTGGGACTCTGAGCCATTAATCATTATCCTCTGGATGACACTGTTCACCTATTCTCATATCCACCGGTAATGAATCCACTCATCATATCCGTCTCCAATTTGAGAGAAGGGTGGTGTGGAGGACCACATCAAAGACTTTACAGAAGCCCAGATAAATGCCATCTGTAGCCCTTCCTTTGTCCATTGATCGTGTTGTGTTACCAGATGATAAATTTTCTACACCTGGTGAGCTAACACAATGCTTGTTTTCCTGAAACTATTGGCCTGTGGAACTGCACAATGCCCATTGTGTGAGAATGAGAACTGGAAGTTAACCAGCCCCAGTACCCTGCCAGCTTATGTCAGTTGTAATACTGGGGTTCCTGACCACTATGAACTACCAGAGAGACACCCAGGACAGAAGAATACATGTGTAAAGGAGAGAGAGAATACTTAAATGATAGTGAGGAAATGATTATCATGTGTATTTTTATTTTGGGACAATCAATGAATATATGTATATAAAATACAGTGTATAAACAGAAAGCTACCACCTAGTACATCTGGCTGAATAAAGAATGCCTGCCTCTTAATGCTACATTGCTGCTAAGGAGTTTTTTATTTTACTGAATTTTTGGTAGCAGTTACTCCATCTTTGCAGGTGTGCATACAGGCCATCTGATGTGCAAGAATTCTCACAAGGGCATAGGAGACATGATAGAGGTAGTTTCTGTCTCCATTTGGCAACAATGTCATGGAGTTCCAGAATGATTTTCTGCAATAGCAGAAGGGGGTAGAGGTTGGTTATAAGTCTTGCACATGCCTCTTATTTTTTTAAATCTGATATGTGTTTGATCTTTGTCACAATTAAAGTAAGCTTTCATTCATTCTGTTTATAATAACTGGGAGAGCTATTTGTCACTATTTAAAATCTGATTGTAAAAACCTCCTGATTGTATAGAAATAGGAAAATTCAGTAAATAGGTACTTTGGTTAGGAAGTCAGGCTAGAGACCGCTTCTTCAACTGCAGAAGTTTAGCATAATTACACTGCTATGTAGTAAGTGAAAGAAAGTTTCTCTGATACAAAATTACTCTACATTTTCAGGCAAATACGGAAGAAAAGCTAATGAAAGCTATTTCTCTGTGATGTTCTTTGTTGACTGTAGCTGACTTGTGAAATGAATATGAATTTTTAAAGTTCTGTGATTTAGAACTCAAAAGCTGTTTCACCTGCTTCTATGCTTTCTTAAAGAGTTTTAAAGTACTACCAAAGTGGTGTCTTAGATAAAAGCTCTAAGTTGATAAAATATGTATTTTCATTCAAAATCAATGATCAATGGACTATTATGTGAAAATGGAAGTGCAAAGCAGTCTGACTTCCTCTTAGACTGCAAATCATACATGATTTGAAACTTTCCAGGGATTTTGCCTGATCCGTGACTTAAGCTTCCAAGAATTCTGTGCTTGTAGCACTTTCATTGGTAAATGAATATGGAAGGAAGATTCTTTTACAATAATAAAGCTTTCATAAAGTACTTTCTGCATGTGCTGATGATGCTGTGAGGATTAAAGAAAATACCACAGAAATAAGGTGGCTAATTAAGGATAATTTCTATTTTATTTGAAAATGTTTAAGTAGACAAATAAAATAGTGAAGTGGTAACATAATAATATTCTGTCAGTTTTCTTGTCTTTTTTTTTTTAAGTTGCTGATTTGTTTCCATACTAAGAACAAAAATAAGCTTTTCTGCTTTATATTTTTAAGTTCTAACTAATAATATTGTAAATTTAGAAGCTGTGCATAAAAAGTTATTTTTAATACTTTTTTCCCCAGTACTTACTGTTGTGCTGTTTGCCTTCATGCTCTTATGCACATTTTTCTTTTCTACAGTGTCTCTAATTTGCTATTACTTGTGCTATCGTGTAACTTGTTTGTGATGTTGACTGATCCGGTTAAGCCTATAGTTAAATTTTTCCCTGAGTAAGTTTTATTGTGTGGGTATCTCCAGTGTGCTCTTGGTGTTCTTTTTTTTTGTTTGGTTTTGGTTTTGGTGTTTGTTTTTTGATTTTTTGTGGGTTTTTTGTTTGTTTTTTTGTTTTGTTTTGTTTTGTTTTGTTGTTNTTTTTTTTTTTTTTTGGGTTTTTTTTTTTTTTTTTTTTTTTTTTTTTTTTTTTTTTTTTTTTTTTTTTTTTTTTTTTTTGTGGATAATTATTACAAGAGTTGAAAGGAAGAGCCTTATTTAAAGCTGATTGCCATAAAACCCAAGATAATTTCCTTAAAGATTTGAAGGTGTTTCTTTTTTATTGCTTCTCAAAAAGTAATTGTTCCCTTGCTTTCATTCCATATGCTCCCTTTGCAAGAAGTATTAAATATCATGAGGCTTAAGTAAGTAGAATGATCTACACACTATCAAAATGGTTACCATTTTCTTAATCCTTGTTTTTTGCCCCTTGCTAGGGATCTAGCTTTCAGTTTGGGCCCTGTTTTTCACCCTAACCTGTGCTTTCTTAACCTTGGTGCCACCAGGTTTTTGGGTATCTTTAGTTGAGACTTCTTGTGTCTTATCTTTGAATAAGATAACCTGCCTTTCATCTCTCTTTTCCCCAGCCATGGAAAAATAAAGGTCTACCAAACCTATTACGTGATGTTCACAAACAATCTTTTATACAGTTTACAGGTACTCTTGATGCTGAATTGAGTTTTGCCTTTTTTTTCTTTTATATATTTTCTTTATTCTTTACACATGTATTCGTAGTTCTGTAGCTTATCATAGTATTCATAGTTAGCATTTTACCTACCCCATTAGACAGAAAGACAAAATAAATTCCTCAGGGTCTCCAGCCTGGGATTAGATTTTTGGGGACACCAAGGTTGTAACTAGCTCTCTGAGACACATTTTCATAAAGTTTAGTTCTATCTAAATGGGGGGAATTCAAAGAAGGTTGAACTGGGAGGGGGATTACCTTACCACTTACATCTCTAATTGGGGATTTTTGTCAGATATGCTAATTTGCTAAACATAAAAATTGTATATGTGTTATGGTATGTGTGCATCTTCAATGTTTTCCACTTGGCAAGTTGTGCACCTAAGGATCCTTACAAAGGTAGACCCTTTTTATCGCCTAACTGTGTTGGCTCATGATCTTAGGATGAGTAAAAAGGCATCATTCTCACTTTTCAGATTCTTACTTCCTTCATGACTTAGCACCATATTTTCTTGCTGCATTAGCAAAGAGTTGCATAAAATAATATGTGATTTTACTTACCTGATCGTTTGCTCTTTGAGATGTGTTGGTTCCTCTGGGTATGGGTTTCATAGTAAATACTGAAAGCTAGTCGTTTTCTTGCAGTATAAATGGGTTTTAATGATCCTTATCTCCTACATTTTTAAAAAATATAAAATGTGTTAAGTACATGGCACCCTGTGGAGCAATTACTGATGACATACAATTATTCTGGTCACACAGATGAAGTCCACCTTGTTTTTAAATGCAGATTTGACAGCATTCATTAAATTATAAAATATTTATAGGCTGCAGCTAAAAACCTGAAATTTCATCATTTGTTGTTATTAATGTCTTTAAAGGCTACACTTAATCTAGAATACTGTTCCCCTTGTTGATGACATTTGTGTTAGTCAGCTTATGTGAGAAAACATATACCATCACGTAAAGGTTTTAGTTGTGAAAAATGTTAGTGTTGCCTGTGCATAAATCAAGGAGTAAAATGACAATCTTATTTTATTTGGAAAAAACCCAGTATACTGGAATTTATTAAACTGTTCTTCCTGTAATTAATACCTAAGACTTTATGTAGACCAAGGTAAGCTACTTCAGTATTTTCAGCTCTTCATGAAATGATGCCAATTTTTTGTTTATTTTAATCATGTTTCTTTTTACAGTTCAATTCATATTTAGTGGCCTTGATGACTTTCACTTTTGTGTGGAGCGACTGATTATTACAGCCATTCTTACATAGTTTTAATAATTTGAAAAACAATGTCTATCCAATAATGTGAACACTGAGTTTCAGCTCCTGCAATACTTTGAGTTGTCCACTTTGAAGTTGTAAGAATTCATTGTAAGATTATTAATCTAGTTAATTAAATATGTATTTTTATACTAATTTTTTACTCTCTACATAAAGGTTTATTTTGATTATTTTGATATTGCTTGTGATGCTCAGAGGTGAATCCTGTTATCTGCCAAGTTGATTTTCTTTTGGCTGAAAAAGTAATGGAAATAACATAACATACGAGACCTTTAGTTTGTATTTTGTTTCTGATCAATCGTTTATCTCTAGTTTAGATGTATATATTTTTGACAAAAAACGTGAAAGAGATAGATTTATTCCATATTTACGCATTTTTTTCGACAGTGATGTTTTTAAGACAGTAATCCATGTTAAAAAATGAGCCTTACAGAAGAGACAAACAAAAACTTGCTAGTCATTTTAATATATATTATTGAAGTCATGTTTTTAAGCATCCCTGAAGTTTATTGGATCAATAATAAAAATAATTAAAAGCATGCTTAAATCGACTTAGGGAAATTACAAGTGAATATCTGATAAAAGTCCCTACTTCTACATCTCTCATAGTTTGAATAATAAGCAACAGTAGGCATAGTTTTACCTAAGTGAATGGACAGAGCTTTGGACCCAGAATGTGATAGTTGAAATAAGGGGCATTAAAACTTAAAAAGGAATGTTTATGATTTTTTAAAACAATAATATTTTGCAGCTTACATAATGAGGAATATGAGTTTCTACAGAAGAGCAATGAATCAGAATTGGATGCTGTTTTAGGTCTGAGATGGAAACTTCTTCAAGCTAAAAAAGAAAATTTGGACTTAACTATTCAACACAATCAAGAAGTAAGGACTTCTTTTTCATTTAGCTAATTTTACTCTTGGAATAAATGTCATCTTTTTCATTGAAATAATGCTCTCACATACTGGTTCAAAAGCATAGTCAGCTGGAAAATATCAAGAGACTTCTCTACTGTTAGTACTTCTGCTGTCATTGTTAATAGTTAAAGGTGTGGTAGGTAACTCAAGCACTTCTCGACAGCAAAATGCAGAAGAATCTTGTGCACCCCGAGCTCAATATAAGATATGGTTTGTTTGTTTTAATCTGGATAGTTCCATGGATCCATTTTTTGCAATCACACCACAGCTGGTAAGCCAGTTGGAAAGTAACAACGTAACTGAAGCGCAAGAGCAAGTCATTGTGGGAGAAGCTGGCATTTCTTAATTTGGGTACATACCCAGACAATAAATGTACATGGAACAACAAACTTGATTTATTTGCTGTATTTAGCCAAAACCAGATGAATGGGCACCCATATCAACTGCTCCTGGCAGACTGTGTAGAGCAGAATTGCTACCTATAGTAACAATTGCTTCTGAAGAAGTAATAATACTTCAGAAGCATAGTTTAAACCAGATTATCAGCTGCCCGATTGACATTAGCAAATGTGGGAGGTTTTCCCAGCAGCAATATACTGAAATTGGTTACCACTTAACATCCACCTTTTGCTGTGTTTGTTAGTGGGAAAACTGATATTCAAACTTAAGAAAAGATTGAGTATATTGTTAATGCTACTACCTTTCAGTACTAGTTTGCTACAACAATGTCAAGGAAACCCTTTGTAATGTGGGTGATTTCCCATGGATGAGCTCATTAACAAGAATGTTGCTACTTTGTAGATGTTCTGAAGGAATATGTCTTTTACTTTACACCTTCTTTTCTGCATCCAGTGTTTGGCAGCAAAGATTGCTTCTCAGCCTGTATAAGATCCCTTTTGGAAGTGTTTTCTATTCTTAGTTTGTTGTATGCTATCATTAATGGCATCCGTTTTGACTACTGAGTGTTATTGGACTGAATTTTATTCTTGTATGTATATTTGTGAATTACTAGATGTCTGATAATCTAGTATCCCAATATGACTGTTTTACTGCATGTTACCAGAAAATTGTCCAGAATATAATGTTTCTCTTGTAGCATTTTTTTCTCTGAGGTGCAGGAAGATGACAGTAATATGTGGTTAATTTTTTTAAGGTAGTATGTTTTTTGAAAAAGGAGGGGTATATTTAAGGTACATGAAATTCATCTAGGAAAAGGATCAGTTTGCAAAAACCAGTGAAGTATTAAAATATGCGTAAACATGCAGTTGCAAGATTGTATTTCAAATTCAAGTGGAATAATGGCAATTGTGAATGTGATTCCAAGTATCTTTTAAAAATATTCTGTGGGTGTATTTCTGTAACATGTTGCACTTTTTCAAGGGAACATTATTTGCAGTTTTTTGATATTTATTTTCTAGGTATCCAACTATGAAAAACAGATAATCAAATTACGCTCAGAATTTGAGAGAGGAGAGGCTGTTCGACAGGGTCTGGAGTATGAATTGGCAGTTGCCAGAAAAGATGCGCATCTGAAAATGTGTACTGCCGAGGAAGAATTGAGTGATGCAAAAAACAAACTTGTGGAACTGCAAGGTTGGTTTCAAAGAAGTAAAAATGGAATAAAGGCTAAGTCTGTTTCATGTCACTACGGTAAGCTGGAAGCAGGGACTTAATTAAATTTTCTTGTTACTGCTGTTTTTCTTGAATTTGTCTTACCTTCCCATCTCTTATTCATCTGCTCTTGGAAAAAAAAGAGTTCACAAAACTCTTACTATATTGTATGTGGATTAGAACTAACTGGCTAAACCTTCCAATCCTTCTTTCCTCTTCCCATCACCTTCTGTTGTTTGTTCCTTCAGTGCTATCTATGTACAGAATTGCAATCGTGGTGGCCATCTTTACATCCAGTTTTTATCTGTGTCTAATAGTTCTTCCTTTTCCATTTCAGAGGGAAAAAGAAAAGAAGAAAAATAGAAAAACTTAATTCCTGCTCATTTGTTTGCACTATTTCCAGCAGCTTTTTCCCAGAAGTTCTCGTCATACATCTGTTTTCTTTCATATTTTCAAATGTTTCAAGCTTTTCATTGTTCACGTCTGGTTTATTTTCTTCTCATTGTTTTTGTTTATTTTTTTAGAGTAATAGTGTATTGTGACAGTAGTATGTGGAAGGGAAGGTTTTTACCTTGACTTTTTATTTCCTACTGCTTTTGTATTCAGAAACTCAGATTTTCCAGACTTCTTACTCCTCAAAAAGAGAGATTTCTCATGCTTACAAAGGAGGTGAGATGCATTTTTAGTTGCCTAAAGTAGTATATCTATTTAATCTAGTACAGGAGATGTGAGTTGGATGGAGCTGACTGATATTCAGTCTGGATTTTGCAAGTACTTAAAGTAACAAGTATTTTTAACATATTTGGAAAGCCAAACTTTCACTCCTTTGGAGAACAAATGAATAATCAAAAATCTTAGGGATTGCAAACACATGAAAAATAATTAATCTTATGGATAGCGATCTGGAAGAAGGCATTTTTTCCCTTTGGAAATTTCTCTGTGATTACAAGTGGAAGATTTGAACTGCTAGTTTCTCACTTAGAGCAGTTACGTTTCTTTCCATGTGTGCTACTTTCCTTGCCAGTAGGAAGGAAAGAGTTATGCCATGCAGGTACTGAGAGGCAGGACTCAAGAGGGACTGATGCTGCTAGAACCAGGGCACAGTGAACCCAGTCTGCTGAGCTGCCTGTCGCTTTCTGGAATGGACTGGGCTAACCTGTAGTGAGAGGACTGGAGAACTAAAAGGGAATAGGAGAGGCTTTGCAGAGGCAAGAGATGTCCTATTAAGTGCACGTGTGTGTTAGTTTCTTTCCATACCATAGTCAATAATCAGTAGTCTGTCAATTGACAATAAATTCCATTGGCTGAAATTTCTCAAACTTTTTATGTCTCTGACAAGTGCCAAAGAAACCAAATTATAATTTGCTGCTTGATTTTTTAGCAATTAATCATTTTCTGCTTTTTTTCCTTTGCTACTTGGAGCCTTTCTCACCTCACATGGTGCTTTGATATGACCCCAGCATTTCTCCTCAGACAGAATGTTTCATTTGTGCCTTGTATTCTTCAGTGTTTTCTCCAGATTTTTTTTCTGCGATTTTTATTCAGGGTTGATTTTCTACCATCTGATAGTCCTTTCCTATCATTGTGTCCACTGATTCTCTGTGTCATCTTTATGTGTTCTATTAATTTCATCCTATTCTGACTAGGAAGAAATGTCAGAAAACTGGGATGGATTTGAAATAAAATCCTGTTGCAAAGTGGTAATGACTTAAATGCTGGTGCAGCTAGTTGTATTCAGTAAAATGAAAAGCCATTGTAAATTATTTTCTTCTAAAAAGCTGCTTACAGGTTACAAAGGTTTCCATGGCATTTAAACTTCCACAGAAGAGTGTGTACAGTGTTCCCCATCTCAGGTCCTTTGTGGTCTGAAGATGTACATCTCTTGAGAGGAGCAGTTAAGTTTCCTTGGAAAAACTGAATCTTTGCCTGCTAACCCAACCTGCCTTAGGTTTATCTACAGTCTCTTTCATGGAACAGGTTCCTATCTTTACTGTCATTTAAACTGAGCTCAAATTTGATTGATACAGACTAATACATATATGAAAAATTGCATTTAGAAATAAACCAGCAAAATGTAGAAATCTGGAAATAAGCCCTCCATTCTATAAAGATGTCATTTCACAGAATCACAGAATATGCTGATTCAAAAGGGGCCCAAGTTATCTCAGGTTTTTATGCTTTTCCAGGAGGAAGAAGTGTTTTAATTTTTAAAAATCTCTCAAACATTCCTGTGTTCCTGTGGGAAAGATATGATAGCAACACAAAACTTTCTATTTTCTTCTTAGTGAAGATGGTGCTCTCCAGTGCTGGAGAGTTAATGTTGCCGTGCTCCTCAGGGTATCAAAATGTACAGAAGAACTGATGATCATTATGTGTTTGGGTTTTTTTTTTTCTGGATATGTTTTGTCATGCTGCTTCTACCTTTTTTCTTTCTCTTTTTCTGTAAACAATAGTATTCAATGAAAACCTTCAGCAGAAAGTGATGGAGACTGAGAAAACATTTCATAGTGCTCAACAGAAGTGGGAAGAAGAACAGCAAAGACTTGCAAGGGCGAAGGATGATATCAGCAGAATTTATAACAAAGAATATATATTCCTTCTTAAGGAAAGAAACGAAGTAGAAACGATTTTACTGGTATGGTGTATTAATAGTTGGAAAATTGCATGAGATGATGGCTGGAACTTTTTTTGGTGTGAAGTGCTTTGTGGATTGATTTAGGAAAAAATCCCCCAAGTAGCTAAATGCTGCAGAATATTACTGAAGAATGTAGCGTTATTAAGTTACACTTGATCTGTCACAGTCTTTCTTGCTTTGATGAAATGTGTTAGGGCTAATTTTGATGGTAAATGTCTAAATCAAGTTACCAGTGCACAGTCCATTCTCACTGTCATGCAATACTGAGTAAGTAAAATCAAGGACACCTAACACCCACTGATTTAATTTCCCTGTTACTTCCCCTGGTCTGATGTTCAATAGCCTGTGTATGTGAAAATAGTTTGTATAATATGAAGACCACATACTTTCAGGGAACCTGAAGAGTGAAGATGGGATTTCCAGCTGTGCATTGTATGTTACTCACTCCATATCACATACAAAAAGTAAACATTTTTGGAAATTCTGCCATTTGGTTAAATAAAAATCACCTAATACTAAGAGAAGGTCTTATAATCTATTTTAGAGTGTGGGATTGGGTTCTATAGTAATTAATTTAATTTCCTGATTTATACTGATATTTATAGATCCTTTGGGTGTTAAATGTGTAAAAAGTAATAAAAGCACAAACTTGTTTTTATACCTTTTTTAGACAGTCAAGCTACTCAATGTTTAGAAATACATTTAGAAAAAATCACATAACATTATGGTGTGGAACTGCTGAGTGAACATACCAAACTTTTGTGTGCTCCACAGGGACACAAGCAATTACAGCACTGTACTTCAGTTATACTTTCATCTTTTTAAATGACAAGTTACGTATGTTGTATCTTAGCTGTGTAAGAACAGTATTTGATGAAAAACCAGAATGTATTCAGCTGTAGTTATTCTTCATAGAAAGAAGTGTATGCATAAGGCTGATAGACATTTGCATTGCATGATGTATGCTGAAAACAGATTGCTGCTGAAAGATTAATTTTTTAATATATTTTCTTCCTTTGTAGTCCCTTCTAAGATGTGACAGACTTGTCTCAATTGGGATAGGCATTGGTCAAGCAGTAGAAAATTTTCTGGTTACTTTCTTCCAACCTGGTCAGCACCAAGCCTGGCACAGTACCAGTCTTCCCAAATGACACTAAACTTAACCTGGCAGCTTGATAGCCAAATTCTGACAGCAAACATACCTGTTGTAGTATATTATGATTCTGCTGGTCAGATTCTGTATGGCACCTGTAGAAGCAGCTAGCAAAACAAAACAGCGCAGAGACACTCCCTTAATTATGTATCTTTCAAAAGTACAGTATACTGACTGTTTAGCAGTTTGAGGGGAAGATCTGGAAGGTGTGGTGCAGTAATGACACCTGTAGTAAAAATCAGGTAGTGTGTGAATAAATAGTGTTTCTGTGCATGGACTGCAAAAGGAGTGGCATTGTATTGTTTATCTTAATGACAAAGAGACCTGATAGTGGGAAGGGATCCCCCCCGTCTGATTTGAATTTTCTCTGAATGAAGAATAAAAAAGAAATTCCCTCATCGGCTCAGTAATTTTGTGGATATGTTGAACAGTGCTTTGAGAGACTAATTGGGAGAACTGTAAATAAGGAGAAAGAGAAGATTTCAGACAAAAATAATGTGAGTTCATTGACAGGTGATACCCTAAGGTCCTTCTCAAACCAACAGAAACCTGAGTCAGTTTTCATTCAAAGTCAATACTTAAAAAACTAAGGTTAGGTTTAGGCTGTGAGGAAACTTAATCTTAGACACAGTTTTCTTATTAAGTTGCCAGGTTCTGGCTAAGAGTAGACTTAAGTTGAGGACAGTTTGGAACAGACTTGCCATCTCTTGTATATCGTGTTTAGAAGTGTTTATTCTGCGTGTTTAATACTGTAGGAGAAGAACGATGTTTTAAGAAGTATTCTGTACTCTTAGAAGTAATGTTTTTCCTCAGATCAAAAGGAACAGTGAATTGCTCAGGTCATTGTGTTCTCTGTCAATGTATTCATTCACACTGTCATGCAATACTGAGTAAGTAAAATTAGGGACAGGGAAATTCAGAAGAGGAATGTGATTTGTAGAAGCAGGGATTTGGTTGGAAGAGTGTAGTAAAGCTGTGTAATTGTTCACTCCTAAAGTCAATGTGGTTCACTACTAGGTGTCAACTACTAGTGTGCTTTGAATAGTAAAAATTTTTGAATTTAGTTCAATTGCAAAATAGTTCAGTTTTTCTGCTTTGTTTTTGTAGTGTTCCCTTGCCCACTACCCTAGTTATAGTTACTTATAAAATTCTGAGAAATAAAAAATATATACATAAATTTTAAATCCGGACTTGTCTGTCTTAGTTGTTTGAAAGCTTAACTGATTTAACTATAAATATCAGATGGGTCCAGGTTCCAAATGTGTCCCAGTCTTTTGTGTTGTGTATTTACAGTCCTGTTTTAAATAATTTATAGTTATTTTGCGTTATGAGGTGAAGGCTAAATAGAGTGGTCTTAATATGTATGTAGAAGCAAGAGTCCAAGTATGTATGGCAAATCTTGGGTTCCAAACCTGCACTTTGTGAACTACAAGTCTGAACTTAGCTATGAAAATGCTGATGTAGGCATAGAAATGAAGTCAGTTCAATCTACTAAAATGTGTCTTTATGATATGGAGTAAAAGTAATCCTCTCTGCTTTTTAATAGACAAAGAAAGATTTATATTGTGCTGTATTGAGTATGCTTAGCATAGTGTTTGGTACATGGTAAAAAATGTTGGAGTTCAATAGTAAGTGCAATAGCATCACCTTGTGGTGACTCAATATAGTAGTCCTTCACAGAACTCCATTTTTCCTTAGACTACTTCTGCAATTGTGTTGTTTATACACACTTTAAACCAACTGACCAGCCATGATTTTGATAAGCAAATATGTATAGTGTGTATATGACATGTACATACACATGTGTATATAAAGGTGTTTTCTTTTTTGCATGTATGTTTCTTTCTGAACCTTCCAAGTGCAGGCAACTGTTGGAACAGTCTGACATAGTCATACCATGTCTGTAAAGTTCAGAGACTTCAAGATTCTGAAGTCATGTTGACTTGTTTAATAAGCTTGATATATTATTCATGTCAGTTTTGTCTGCTAGAGTTATCTACATTTCCAGCATAAAATACTTTGAAGTCTCGATGTAGTATTTTTACAGGAAACTATGTATTACTTCTTTCATGTGCATTTTTCACAGCTCATTTCTGTTAATATGTGGAAGATAAATCTGAATGGAAATATTTCTTTTCAATATGGAGAAGATGAGAGTAGTTGTAAATTTGAGTAAAAGTAATTTTTTTTTGCTTGCTGATGGAAAGAAACTTCTTCATTGTCTTGGTGTTACAGGCAAAATTAGAGGATTACCTTAAATTTAATCCATATCCGGGTAGACTTTTTCTGCAATGTTTTGATTAACTGAGGTTCCTATTTTTCAATTCACTTGTTTCACAGGCATGCTCCTTGTTACCTTTTCAGAGATTGCCAAAAAATTGTGTCATAGTGCCTCCACAGGAAAAAAGAGAAAATTAATTTTTTCAATTACTAGTTGGGAATAATGGAGTGGCACCAGGTATTAATAACGGAGTCATGAATCCCTTAGTGTCATGTTTAAGTGGCCAAAAATTTCTACCTTCATTCATGAAGAACTTCTAAAATTTGTTTTAAACTTTGGAAAATACTCATATTTCTTTGATCTTCATGTATAAACATGGGTTCTGTCAAATTTTGATCTTCTGAAGAATCATTCTTTATGAATAATCCATTTTCTTTTCCTTCTCCTCCCTGCTCTGCAGTTGCCTTATGATTAGTAATTTTCAGGAACAAGATTATGTGATATAAGAGTAATAGCAGAATTTGTAGACCAGGTTTATTTTCACAAAATGCCTCTTGCCACGATAGGAATAAATGAACAGGAGGACTTACGGTAATCTTTCTGTGCTTTGTGCAGAAAGTAATTGGCTCTCCAAAGATCCTTCAGTTAAGTCACTGGATTTGTAACTTGTTTCTGGTGCTAGTTATGGAAAAGCTTACTCCTGTCCACTAGACCAAAGCTATTCTTTTTTGACACTTCTGGAATCTCCAACTTAAATATGAACTAGGCTACTGGGGACTCATTATTTGGCTACTTTCCTCTGTATCTGGTGTGCCATGAATGAGGGTTTTGTAGTAGTGACTCCACAGAGCTGCTGAATCCAATAGTGTTAGTAATTACACCAGCCTGTAGCTTGGTTCAACTTCCAAAAGCAGAAATTGTGGTTGAGAACAGCTTAGTTATTTTATCTTTCCAAGAACTTCATAGTTCACGTAGCTAATTTTTTAATTAGACAGAAAAGTCCTCAGAATAGTAGAAATTAAGAATTAATCTATGGGAATAATATTCAACAACTGCATGGTTATTTGATTTGAAATTCCAACATTTAAAATAATAGCAAAGTAAAACTTCTGTCTATGTATCATTTCATCAAATGCACTTAACTGTTTCCTTCTCCATCACTGCCACTGAGCTGCGAGAGAGAACAGATTGGAGGAGCAGCCCTGTACTTCTTTAGAGAAAGATTTCCTGTGGAGAATTGGCTCTGATTTTAGTATTGCAGAAGGTCATGTTTGTAGTGAATTGTGAATCAACACATGTTATCTGGTGGTGAATGAAGAACATGTCTGTTGTTGTTAAATGGTTGACATGTGCCGATGTATTAGATTTTAATCACCTGTTCTGATGCAGTCTTTCCTCTTTTGATTTCTCTGCTTTATCTTAGCAAAAGTAACTCCTAATGCCTTATTTTTTTTCTAGGAGCTGAATAATGAACTGCAAAATATACGCAAGAAATTGAGAGATGTGGAGGTGGAACACAGCAGCTGTAATGCGATGCTGAGATGCCAGGCCAATGAACTTAAATGCAGGACTGAACGAGAGAAGAAACTTAAAAAGGAACTTGAAGTAAGGCTTTTTGACTATTGCTATTAGTCTCAACAAGCACTGACACTGAGCAATTTCATTTTTGAGGGATGGAACCTTCCAGTTGGGCTGGAATTCTGTGTACTTGATGAACAAAATATTGAACATCTGTTTTGCAGAAAAGGTTGAACAGGTGAATGCCACTTTTACTGTGGGCCTGGCTGCTCATGTTTAAACAGCAGATAGGAAAAGGTTTATGTAAGTGTGAAAACAAGGCTGACTTTACTTTAGGAAATCTAAAGTCTGAATTTGTCTATCTTCTTATATTTTTGGTTTATTGGAATTCTGGTGGAGAATCTGCTGGAGCTGCAGAAAACCTAGCACAGATGTGCTAGGTGAAGGAGTAGAATATTGGAAGATCACAGTGGTCTTAGAGCAGCCCCCTCCTGTCTGGAATTAGTTACTGTAGGTTCAGTTTTCTTCTCTGTTGAGTGACACTCATAGTTGAGAAGTCTCTAGTCTTTGAGAATAATATCTTATAAATGTCCTCTTTACACTAAACAGCTAATTTGCTCCTTAGTTTCAATATTTTATTTGTCTACTGATAGGCTTTGTAGCGAAGTTATGTTAACCAAGACTTTCTTGGTAGAACATTTGTCGTTGCAGAAAAACATAGTGAGTGGACAGTTCTTTATCCTGATGTATGTTTTCTACCAAAGGCATCTTTAAATATTTTCTGCAATGAATTTAAAAGAACTGTTGCTTCTTAAATACTGTGAAACTTTAAAGGAACAAGGGACATAGTTTTCTGCTGTGGTTTTTTTTCTGTTGTTTTTTCTCTTAAAGGCAAAAGAGATGTTTTGAGCATTGATTTTTAGGTAGATAGAGTCCTGCATTAAAGATGAAGCTGAAAAGAAAATTCCTACAGGGAAGATCAAAGCTCATCAGCTAAAAACACTGACTTATTGACCAACAAGGTAGACCTTTGTGTCCTCAAAGAATTCTACAGGAAATCTATTGTCATGTATTTTGAGCTGCATTTATTGGCCTAGGTGGATTTGCCTTCAGTTGGAAAGTGTTGCATACTGTGAAGTTCCAATAGCCCTTTTAGAAAACATGAAGTTTTGCTTTCCAATGCTTGAATAATGACTCTTCTTGTGACTTCATGGCTTTTTGTGTACTAACAGAGAAGTCATGAGCTGAAAGGAGGAGGAGCAAGGCAGCAAATCGTTTATCTTTGAAAATATTTTTGTTGAATATACACACCATCTGTAATGGAAAAGAAAGGATGCAGTTCCTTAAAAATGTATGATTGCTATACCCTAATGATGGTCTTATCAGGGAAATGCTACCTACTAACCACAATCAGAAATTTTTTTTCTGGTTCTAAGTTTTTGTTAAACTATTTTCTGAATATCTTAATCATACATATTCAAGAAAACATATTCAATCAACAATACATATTCAAGAAAACATATTCAATGAGTCTCATGGTACTTATTGATGTGCATAGTTATTTAAGCAGTGATTAAGGACCTACAATACAAGGATTTACAAAAAGGGCCTACAATAACCTTGTAGATGGTGATTCTAGCACTTCCTTGGGCAGACTCCTCCAATGCTTTGCAAGCCTTGCCATGAGGAATTTTTTCTCATATCCAATGTAAACTTCCACCGGTACAAGTTAAGGCCATTTCCTCTCATTCTGTCACTAGTTACCTGTGGAAAGAGGCTGATGTATCTGGCTATGGCCTCCTTTCAGGCAGTTGTAAAGAGTGATAAGGTCCCCCCTGAGCCTCCTTTTCTTCAGGCTGAACACTGCCAGCTCTCTCAGCCACTCCTCACAGGACTTGTGCACCAGACTCTTCACCAGTTTTGTTGCTGTTCTCTGGACATGCCCCAGCACTTTGATGTTCTTCCTGAATTGAGCATCAGGTCCAGAATTGAACACAGGATTGGAGATGTGGCTTCACCAGTGCTAGGTACAGGGGGACAATCACTACCCTGCTTCTGCTGGCCACTATTGCTGGTACAGGCCAGGATGCCATTGCCCTTTTTGGCCGCCTGGGCACACCCTGGCTGATGTTCAGTCACTGTCACCAGCACCTCCAGGTCCACTTCTGCTGGGCCACTTTTCATCCAGCCTATGGTGCTGCGTGGGGTTGTTGTGGCCAAAGTGCAGGACCCAGAACTTGGCCTTGTTGAATGTCATGGCACTGGTCTTGGCCCATCTCTCCAGCCATTCCAGCTCCCTCTGCAGAGCTTTCCTACCCTCCAGCAGTTAAACACTTCTGCCCAGCTTTGATGTCATCTGCAAATGCAGGTGCAGTCAATCCCTCACCCAGATCACGAATAAAGATAGTAAACAAGACTGGCCCCAATACTGAACCCTGGGGAGCCCTACCAGTGCCAACTGGATGTACCTCCGTTCCCGCCGCTCTCTGGGTGTGGCCATTCAGCTAGTTCTTTATCTAGCAAACAGTGTACCNTTTTGTTTGGTTTGGTTGTTTGTTTGTTGTTTTTGTTTTTGTTCTTCCTTTTTCTTCAAATGTTAGTCCAGTTTTATCCGTCAGTGATTACTTTGATCATGGTCAAAAAGAGGAAATTTCTAGTTTCCAGAGTTAGAAATTAAGAGAAAGAATAATGGTAAGTTTCCGTGGACTTTTCAGTTGAAAGAAAGCTGTTGCTGTACTGTCTAACCTGCTAGCTTTCCCGTTTGCAGTGATACCAATATGTTGCATAGATTTGGAGGGCTTCTGAAGTAGAAAACACACTGCACCAGAAAAATTGAGATTGAGAACCTCAGGTATCATTCTGCTTCTTTAGCCTGAGAATCAGTAGCCAAATAAATTATTAATCTGTTGCTCTTGAACTCATCAAGATAATACTATTTATGATAATCGGTTTTCCAGAACAAGTGTCTTTTATTTTAGCCTATAGCTCAATTGCTAATGAGGCTTCTAGGGAAATATTGAAAAAGACAAGACAAGAAAACTTGTCATATAAAAATAAAGTTTCTTGTGATGTATCCAGCCAAAAAGATGGGTGGGAAATTGGTTTTGCAATGAGAATGTGGACTTTACCACAAGAAACAAAATTATTAGTTTATAAATTTCAAACTCTTTACCATATATTCCTTTAAATGTAATGATTTTCTGGTGGGTTTTTTTTTAATGTGAGGCTGCCAACTCTTAGTAAGCTGAAGATCAAGGTCTCACAATTTTTTTAAATCTTTCTTAAGAGGCCTGAAAAATATTCCATAACTTGGTCTGTTTAATTTTGAGACTGAGTATTGTCATATTTCTGAGATTTCTAGTTTCCATTTAAGTGCTATTCCCTTAGCTTTCACATTGCCTTTTCTACTTCCCTTGCCTCCACTATGTATATTGACATGTGGTGCTTAACATGTATGCTTGTATTAGCTTGGTAATGCTGCTGCATGTAAAGAGGACTTGGGGAATGGTTAATATCTGTATTTGTATGAGGTATGTGTATATGCAATACTTGAAGGCTGTGAGGTTATTTCTCTCTCTAAGTTTGTGAAACATGAAACATGAAAACAAAACTAACCCCTCCCAAATCTGCAAACACACGTTTTGGGTTTTTTTCTCTTTATAAACTGCACTGTTAAGTAAGTTCTGATTCTCATCAGAAAAACTTGCAAAAGCTCCAAGCACTGTAAGAAAGGACACCTTTGTCAACAGTCTGTTGACTGTTAAACTGTTTATATTCTATGAGTACACTCTTCTTGACAGCTTACTCCTACTTAATCTTCTGCTTCCTTGAGTCTCCACAATGCATAACTGTCGTCCAGGAATTCTAGCTGCTGTGACTGTCATATATTAGTTACTAAATCCTTAGTTTGTAGTATACTTATGTGTATATATATATGCATATGTCTAAAGAAAAATACTTTCTCTACATAAAAATATATAGTACCACACACTTAGAGGATTCTAAGCACCGCAGGTTTTGTAATGGGAGCTCTCTGGTGACTCCAGAGTTATATTTCTTGAGGGACAAGCTCACTGACATAATGACTTCTGCAAAGCATTTGACTGTCTCGTACAACATTCTTTTCTCTAGAATGGAAAGCCATGGATTTGATGACTGAACACTCAGTACATAAGGAATTGGCTGGATGGTTGTCCTCAAGGTGTTATGGTTGATGGCTTGATGTCCAAGTGGAGAGCAGCCATCAACCAGGAATTGAGATTGGGACCAGAGCTTTTTAACATCTTTGTCAGTGACATGGACAGTGGCATCAAGTGCACCCACAGCAAGTTTGCTGACTGCATTGAGCTATGTGGGGCAATTGACAGACTGGAGGGCAGGGCCGTTCAGGGGGACCTTGACAGGCTTGAGAGGTGGGTCTGTGCAAACCTCTTGAAGTTCAGCAAGACCAAGTAAAGGGTCCTGCACCTGCTCCAGGGAAATCCCAAGCACAAATACAGGCTGGGCAGAGAAAAGAGTGAGAGCCCTGTAGGGAGAGACCTGGGGGGTGCTGATGGGGATGAGAGGCTGGACATGACCGAGCCATGATAATGAGCACTCACAGCCCAGAGACTCATCTGCATCCTGGGCTGCATTGAGAGCCCCGTGGGCCACAGGGCAAGGGAGGGGATTCTGCCCCTCTGCTCTGCCATGGTGAGACCCCACCTGCAGTGCCGCATCCGGCACTAGAGTCCCAACATTAGAAGCACATGGACCTGTTGGAGCAAGTCCATAGGCGGGAGAGTCAAAAAGATGACCAGGGGACTGGTGCACCTGTCCAGTAAAGACCAGCTGAGGGAGTNGACAGTGGCATCAAGTGCACCCACAGCAAGTTTGCTGACTGCATTGAGCTATGTGGGGCAATTGACAGACTGGAGGGCAGGGCCGTTCAGGGGGACCTTGACAGGCTTGAGAGGTGGGTCTGTGCAAACCTCTTGAAGTTCAGCAAGACCAAGTAAAGGGTCCTGCACCTGCTCCAGGGAAATACAAATCANAGGTCATGTAATGATAGAACACAGGGGGATGGCTTTAAACTGAGAGTAGGTGTAGATTAGATACTATGAAGAATTTCCCTACTGTGAGGGTGGTGAGGCACTGAAACTAGTTGCCTGTAGAAGTTGTAGGCAGGGTTCAAGGCCTGGTTGGATGGGGCTTTGAGCGAGATGGCTTAATGGAAGGTGATTAGTGTTCTTCTACACATAAACTATTTTATGATTCTATGCTAATGGACTTCATCTCAGAGAGGAGCTTCCTCTTTGTAATCTCCTGTGTCATGATATCACTGAAGTTCAGTTTGAAGACTGGTTAGTCTTATATTACTTTCAGATCAAAGTTGTTTAAACAGTGCTTTATGTAGCCCTCAGGAGGAGTTAGCAAGAAGTCATGAGTCTTGTCTATGTGCTTGTATAGAGTAACAGTGTCAGTTCCTGTAAAGGTCTTTACTGTCTACTGAGCTTGAGAACCAAAAGAAACATATTTCCCCCACAAGAGACTTCAAGAAAGGGAGTGCAGCTCAGATGGCTTCTCCAGATGCAACTCAGTAGCAGACTAGAATGGACTTGTACTTTATCCAAAGGTAGCCAAACTGTGACAGTTTAGCAGTCCTAGTTGTTTTTACACTTTCTGTAACCTGAAGTCAAGCATATGGCTTATCTTGTAGCTCCCATGCTAGTGTAATTGTTTATCCAGTGTCATGCAAGTCAAGCATGGCTGTTTTGTCACTGACACATTTCTCTAGACTTTAAGTACAGGAAATACGTACTTAAAAAGTGAGGGTTAGCCACATTGTCAGGCTGA
>VWYO01002933.1:0-21159 GCA_013400275.1 Rhadina sibilatrix | reverse complement strand
GCAAACCTCTTGAAGTTCAGCAAGACCAAGTAAAGGGTCCTGCACCTGCTCCAGGGAAATCCCAAGCACAAATACAGGCTGGGCAGAGAAAAGAGTGAGAGCCCTGTAGGGAGAGACCTGGGGGGTGCTGATGGGGATGAGAGGCTGGACATGACCGAGCCATGATAATGAGCACTCACAGCCCAGAGACTCATCTGCATCCTGGGCTGCATTGAGAGCCCCGTGGGCCACAGGGCAAGGGAGGGGATTCTGCCCCTCTGCTCTGCCATGGTGAGACCCCACCTGCAGTGCCGCATCCGGCACTAGAGTCCCAACATTAGAAGCACATGGACCTGTTGGAGCAAGTCCATAGGCGGGAGAGTCAAAAAGATGACCAGGGGACTGGTGCACCTGTCCAGTAAAGACCAGCTGAGGGAGTTAGGACTGTTCAGCCTGGAGAAGGCTCTAGGGACACCTTATAGCAGCCTTCCAAAAGGAAGTACCAAAAGGAGTCTACAAAAGAACTGGAGAAAGACTTTTTACAAGGTCATGTAATGATAGAACACAGGGGGATGGCTTTAAACTGAGAGTAGGTGTAGATTAGATACTATGAAGAATTTCCCTACTGTGAGGGTGGTGAGGCACTGAAACTAGTTGCCTGTAGAAGTTGTAGGCAGGGTTCAAGGCCTGGTTGGATGGGGCTTTGAGCGAGATGGCTTAATGGAAGGTGATTAGTGTTCTTCTACACATAAACTATTTTATGATTCTATGCTAATGGACTTCATCTCAGAGAGGAGCTTCCTCTTTGTAATCTCCTGTGTCATGATATCACTGAAGTTCAGTTTGAAGACTGGTTAGTCTTATATTACTTTCAGATCAAAGTTGTTTAAACAGTGCTTTATGTAGCCCTCAGGAGGAGTTAGCAAGAAGTCATGAGTCTTGTCTATGTGCTTGTATAGAGTAACAGTGTCAGTTCCTGTAAAGGTCTTTACTGTCTACTGAGCTTGAGAACCAAAAGAAACATATTTCCCCCACAAGAGACTTCAAGAAAGGGAGTGCAGCTCAGATGGCTTCTCCAGATGCAACTCAGTAGCAGACTAGAATGGACTTGTACTTTATCCAAAGGTAGCCAAACTGTGACAGTTTAGCAGTCCTAGTTGTTTTTACACTTTCTGTAACCTGAAGTCAAGCATATGGCTTATCTTGTAGCTCCCATGCTAGTGTAATTGTTTATCCAGTGTCATGCAAGTCAAGCATGGCTGTTTTGTCACTGACACATTTCTCTAGACTTTAAGTACAGGAAATACGTACTTAAAAAGTGAGGGTTAGCCACATTGTCAGGCTGAAAGAACATTTACTTCAGTGGTTAAGAAGTGTTTGTATTTAAGTAACTTTATAGTTATTAAAGGTTGTTTATTTTCTGGACAGGAGATGGCTCCACCTTACCATGATCAAGAGGTATCAGCACTTCTAACACTAGGTGGAAGTGGTCAGCCCATCTCCCGTAGAAGTGTTCAGACCTCCTGGTTTCAGCTTTGAGCCATAGGGAAATGCTTTTAAGTGGGGAAAAAACCAAACACCTGAGTCTGAATAGAGAAACACACAGACAGAATGGTTGAATAGTGATCCAGATATGAGGTACATGTATGTCCTCTTCACTTAAAACTGTCTTGTCTTACCATTTCACATAGTGCTTGGACCTAAGCCTTCGGTAAGTAAGTAAGTATCCTGATAACTAAAACATCTTGCAGAAGGGGTTTAAATAGAAGCAGAAAAGACAAAAATTACTTCCATTACTGTATCCAAGCTTAGTCAGTGTTGCAGATGTATCTTTCTCTTTTTTCCCCCTACTGTTTGCTTATGTGATAAAGGGTATTTTTTGTAAATGTTAACGTCAGAAATGTGATATTGCACAATGTGTCATGTAGGATACTAAATTAAGGCTTTCAGTTTGGAGTATACCAGTACTTACAAATATTGCAGTACTTCAAGCATGAGGGACAAAAAAGTGGAAGCCACAAAGGACAGTTTGGAAACTGGTATTTCAAACTGTAAGCATGCAGAAAATGTCTTCACATTAGCATTGATATGCAATGTGACACTGAAAAAAGTGACTGAACCTTAAAAGATTAAACATAAAGCATGTTTGCCAACAAGTTTAAAAGCTGGCATTAAATTTTTCTTAGTCACTTCTATTTACTGTTTCTCAGAAGTCAGAATTCTCTCTGTACTATCATGGACACTGATCCCAGCTATCTTTGTTCTTTAAATTAAGGCTGAAATTAATCAGCTTGAATATCTTAGGAGACTTTAGAAATTCCACAAGTTTGTCTGCTTTCATATGTCTTGTTAGGTGCACATGAAAATAACAAGTAACTGAATCTTTTTGAATTTGAATAACCAATGTTTTCTATACTGGATGAGCAAACGCTTTGTAATCAGTAGAGAACTTGCTTTTTGGTCCATCTTTGAGATGGATTTGGACCTGACAAGAAGCTTCCTGAAGCTATCTGTGTTAAACCAGTGTGTATTCCCATTTGATTCCCAGATACTAGCCTATGATCTGGCTATCTGTGGCCTACAAACTTACTCTAGATGATTTTCACACAACTTCATTTTTGTAGAAAGGAATTGTGTAAAATTTTCAGACGTGTGATTCAGTAAGGATACTGATTCTCACCTTCAATTTAATTCGAAGAGGTTTGTCTGTCTAATGTGTTTCTGATGCCAGTATCTTTCCTTTTGTCGGACAGGAAAACAAAACTCCTTCTTGTTTCTCTTTTTAGAACTTTAACCATGGTTTTATGGGTTAGACTCATCCCTGTAATTTTTCTTCTGCTCACAGAATGTGTAATAGATTGTTCTCACTGGTGGAGTATGCAGCTTCTCACTGTGAAGGGAAGTGCATTTAAGTATCAGTAGAGCCTCTTTGAACCTTTATCAGCAAAATAGAATAGATTTTCTATATGGCATTTTGTTGCTGCTGTGTTCTTCCCAACTGAGTCTTCATACTCAGCTTCGAATATGGGTGCTATTCTATGGCTGATGTACAGTTTGGTAACTGAAATACCAAGATTCTTTTCCTTAAAGCAATCTGAGGAAATCTGAATTTCTTTCTGTTAAGTTCTGTTAAACTCTGTATTGATTAGCCATGCTTAAGTGGTAGTGGCTGGTTTGATGTCTTTCATGAAGTTCGGGGTTTTTTTCTGACTAATTTCTCAACTGGATTTGCTGGCATCTGACTTGGTTTAAATTTGCTAGTGTTATGGTGAACCATAAGGTTTAGCAAGGTAGTCATAGAGCAGAGGAAAAAGAATATTTAGTGCTCCACAGTCAGCATCTACCTGACTTTCTCAATTCACATCTGTAGTTTTTCTGCAAGCTCTTTTAAGCATTCAGTCTTCTGCTTATAGTATATAGACTGGTAAAATAAGATTAAAGTTTGCCTGAGTAATCTTCTGAGACTTTTTGAAAGAACATAACTTAACTCTTTGTCTTTGGCTTCTAAAAATACAAAAAAATAAATGGTAGTTCTGTCAGATCTCTGACAGTGTCTTATCTTGAATAAAAAGATTTATTTCTTTCCTTTTGTTTTTTAGAGTTACAGTGAACTAATTTAAACAAGATTGTAGAAATCAAAATTGTAACGAACTTCTGAGGCAAAACTTTAAAGAATCAAACTCTAGAAGAACAGACATTTCAAAAGCAAGAGTAGGGCATTGATGTGTTTAACTTTAGGAAGAAACACTGGTTTTGAAAAAGTCACTTTTTTCATGTCTTTATATAGGGATATGATCTGTAAGATGATACTTAGGTGTCAGAGTTTGATTTCTAGTTTCTAATACAGGTTTTTTGTGTATACTGTCTTGAAATTATTTGAGTGTGTTTTGCACGGGATAGCTGTCAGGTACATATGGCTCTTCTTTGGTTATGAACACCATAACTCTTTTCCAGTGGTGCTAGATACACTGTCCTGTTTGTAAAAAGAGGTGTTTCTCTTATTCCAGGGTTCATAAGAAATATTTGTGTTTGAAATACCAATTTTTGCCAGTGCTTTTTTTTTTTTTTTTTTTTTTTCTTCCTGGCTGCCTCATACCTCGTCCGAGTTNTTTTTTTTTTTTTTGTACAGGCATGCTAATTGTACAAGTTAATTCTTCAGTGACTTGTGGCAATGCAAGCAAAGGCAACATCTACAAATGTTACTGTTTAAATGGAATTACTCCTACTTCAGACATCAAAAGAGTAATATATTGGCACTTCTTACTGATGTCTGCCTGCTCCTGCCTTCTTCACTTACCATCCCAGGATTTTTTTAGGACTGAGGCTTCTATATTTCTGGGCATTTGTGTTTCCTTTCGACCATATGGCTTGTCCTTGCATTTAGTGTCCTTGCATTTAGTGTCCTTGCGTCATGTTAGCTCAAGAAGACAGACTTTTCTTTCAAAGAACTATACCAAAAACTGATACTCGTATGTTCTGTTTGGGAGAATCTTGTTGCTCCAGTTTTTAATTCTTGCAGATGCCATCGTTCAAGATATTATTTTTTATTTCAGCTTTTATTTTTCATCTTGAGATTGAAAAAATCTAATAGTTTTAGGGGCTTCCATTTGAGAGGATAAGTTAACCACTTTGACAGTGTTTTACATCTCTGGTTTCAGCTGGAGTGAGGCTGAGATGAAGGCTTAGTTAGGTGCTTAGGAAATAAAATAAGACTTAGAAGTCAAATTCAGTACAGAACTTGTGAATTAGTATGTTGTGCCTGAAAACTTTACTCTCTGAATCACTTTTTTTTTATTTCAGTGTTTGCTGTAAGAATAGACACTTAAACAAGCCAGCCAAAGACAGAAAAGTGTTCTTGCTCTTTAGGATATGCAGTGAAATATTCTCAGTGAAGTTTCCATTTCTTCATTTAATTCTTTTTTAAATTACATTTTCCACTCTGAATATTGTAATAGATACCTTCCTCACTGTTTCCTTTGTCTTCTGTCAAATTTAAAATAGAATTATTTTCAGACAGGCTTTTAAAATGTTTTTAAAAAAGTGAAATCCACATCACTTGTATTTATTATTGACTTTTAATAGGCTGGCAGTATTTTTTAGTAAAGCTCTCCTATTAACAGATGTTCATCTGTGGGAGGATGCTAAGGAGTCCTTTGAAACTGAAGCAGGACTAGTTTACTAATTCTCTATTAACGGCAAAGGGGATTAGGAGCTGATGTTTGGAAGGAATAATATCTAGAGATTATAAAGTGCCTTAATCAAGCTGTTTTTCACAGAGTCACAGAATAGGTAAGGTTGGAAGGGACCACAGAGGATCATCTGGTCTAACCTCCATGCTCAAGCAGGACATCCCAGAGCACATGGCACAGAATCATGTCCATATGGTTTTTGAATATCCTCAGTTAAAGAGACTCCATACCCTCTTTGTGTTCAATCTGTTCCAGTGCTCAGTCACTGCACAGCAAAAAAGTTCTTCCTCTTGTTCATGTGGAGCTTCCTGTGTGTNATGCCAGGCCCACCATTGAATCTGAAGGGTCACTAACATCTGGTCCTGACTTTGAGATCTGCCATTCAGACAGGTCTCAGTCTACCTCACTGTCTCCTCATCCAGGCCACACTTCCTAGTTTGTCCACAGGATGTTGTGGAAGACAATGTCAAAAGCCTTGCTGAAGTCCAGGTAGACAGTATCCACTGCTCTTCCCTCATCCATCCAGGTAGTTGTCCTATCATAGAAGGCAATCAGATTGCCTAAGATTAATTTCCCTTTGCTAAATCCATGCCAGCTTTTCTGATCACTTTCTTGTTCTCCTTGTTAATAGAGAGAGTATCCAGAAGAATACTTCATTACTTTTCCAGGGATTGAGGTGAGGCCTGACTGGCCAGTAGTTCCCTGGGTCCTTCTTACCCTTTTTGAAGACATTCTTAATTATGAGAATAATCTTAGCAATATGAAAGTACAGTGGCAGTATATGTGATTTTTTTAAATTAAGTATGTTAAGCAGATAAATCTTCGAAGAGTCTTTTCTGTGCATCATGTCTCACTCACATTTATGAAATTGTAGATGCTTTATTGATACCTCAGTGTATTTCAGAACATACAGAGTAGAGTTATGTTGCCTCAAGTGAGCAAATAGTGGGGCAATAGGAAGAATATTTAACTTGGTGTATTTGCTTTCTGACCCTAGCTGATTATAAAAAAATGCAGCAATAACATAATGCTACATCAATTTACTTAACTAAATAGAAAATACTAAGTTAATAATCTATATATGTAAAAAACGTTGTTATATGTGTTTCTTGGTACGAGTTGTCACAGTTCCAAAGTAGTTCAGATATATCAGGTTGGTGTATGAAGTCCCAATATACTTAGTGAGTTGAATAAACTTGGTGTCATATTATCATCTATCTGAACTTAAATATCATCAAAATGTACTTTTAGGCAGCTGCAGTGAGAACAAAGAAACTGGAAGAAAGTATTGAAGCTGAGAGAGCAGCACATTTAACATCCAATTTTACTTCAGAAATCATCCAGGTAAACTTTTTTGTTTAATATTTCATAGAAGTTTACAGTAAAACAATTGAGGAAGTTGTGAAGGTGCTCCAAAAAATATGAAGAACACTTGTTCCATTGAAAAACCTAAATAGATTTATTACAATCAATGTCAAAATCATAAAAACAAATATATAAAAGGGCAGAATAGAAGAGTATCTGCTTTTCAGGGAACTTTAAAGTTATTGGAATAAATAATAAAATTAAGATTTCACATTTGTAATTTTGACAATTCCCACTAGCATTTAAACAATTGGGGGAAAGGAAATGTTTTGCAATAGTTAAACACTATACTACTGTTTAAATATCCTGCCTTGTGTCTTTTGAATGGCTGTTGGAGATACAATGCATACATCCAACTTGTCTGGAAGTGAGAGCATAATGCATCCTGAAATGGCAGTTTCAAACACAATTTCTCAGAGTACATTTCAGCTCCAAAATTATGATACTTGCAGTTACCAGTAAAGATTGATTATATGAATAAATGTAGTATATACACTTGAACATTAAATTTTTGTATTCTTAAACTATATCGCACAGTTTTGGACTCAGTAAAATAATTTGGTTTATTTAAAAAATGTTTGAAAAAACTAAATGGATTGCTTACTAATATCATATGAGGTATAAAACTTACTGTACTTCTGAAAAACTAAGTACGAAAAAGGGAATTTGGTATCTTCCCTACTTTCTGACTAACAAAAATAAGCATTGTCATTCTTCAGTCAGTTATTTTCTTATTTTCATAATCTTCCGTTTGTGCAGGCACTTAAATTTTAAAAGTGATAATTAAGCTAGTAGAAAAGATCTAGTTTGCCTAATTTCCTCTCTGTTTCTGCAACATACAAAGGAACTGAGAGGATAACAGTCCTTAAACTTAGAGATTTGGGTTTTATGGGCTAATAACTGATAAAGTATTTTTCTTGTATATACATGAACAAGCTAGAAGTGTGCTTTGTTCTAAAAGAAAGTGTAGCCTTTATTGTTAGTCCCATACTTTATGAGTCTATTTAAAAACTAGAATTTCCCTGGAAAGCTTCAGTATTAATAAGAACTGAAAATGTTCACCTCCAAATGAGAACAGAAGGTGCTTTTCATCATCATGTCTATTTGTCTCAGGTTTGAACTTTATGAACTTACATTTTTACATGTGTTTGATGTTTTTTACATAGGTATATGCTTTTATACTGAATTAATAGACTATACTCTACTGTAAAGCAGAACAGACCATAGAACAGCACTAAAGATCATGCTAGTGTTTCCTAACTTGCTTTAATTGCTTTTTTATCACTTGGTGTAGTTAAGAATTCGAGAACTTGAGGAAGCTGTGCATGTGGAAAAGGACAAACGAGAAGAAGCTCTTTCAGATCTAGAAAGGATCAAGGAAGAGTTCAAAGGGTTAGAATATGCATATGAGAGAGAAAAACACAATGCCCAGGAGAACTTGGAAAAACTCAATGTGTAAGTTTCCCTTTAAATTCATTGAAAAATGGCAGTAGACAGCTTGATTAGCACTTACAGTTTACATTTATATAGTTTTCAATCTATATAAAATAACTAAGTCTGATGCAATTTCCCAAACCCACCTGATAGTCAGAACCTAGTGTTCCATTAATAACAGGTCCATATCAGTAATCATATGGGTGGGTAAAGAAAATAACTGATCTGTTACTGATTATTTGCTAAAGAAAAAATGTTGGAAATTATAGTTACGGCAGGATTCTGTCTTCTGTGTGTTTGGGAGGAGTGTAGGAAAGCACACATATCAGAGTTAGAATATATTTTTTTCTTCTGTATACACTTGCGTCATTATGAAAATACTATTTTTCACTTCAGTGAGCTAGATCAATCTTTAAGATTCCTGTTGAGAAGTTGTGTATCATTTATCATGGTGAATCTTCATTTTAATCTTTTGAATATTGTGGAAAGTGTTAACTAGCTAATGAAAATAGAAGAAGGGATGAAGTATATGAGAGCAGATGAAATTACCAGGGATTCCTTTTCCAGTCAGCACAATCTACTGTGTCCGTGGTAACAGATGTTTTTTGGAAGAAAGGTTTTGCCATATTCCCTGGGCAGATAACAGAATACACTGTACTGAGACTTCTTCCTTGGCTGAATGAAGTTTATATTGGGGTGAGAAAATGTCAGGAGGAAGAATGGTGTTGGAAGATAGAGAGCTGATGAGTCGGTGAAATGAAGGGTAGAAGTTAATGAAATTTAGGGAAAGAGGGGGTTTAAGAAGACATAAAATAGGTGGCACACAGTGGCGTTTTGGGGAGAGACTTGAAGTAGTAAAATGGGTTGGAAAACACAGAGTTTGCATCTTTCAGTGTAGGATTATCGGGGTCTGTACATAAAAGTATTTGTGGTGACTTGCTCATACAAGCCGTAGAGGGGAGAAAAGAAATGGAGAGGATAACATTCACTAAGTTTCCCTACAGAAAAGGAATTTTATGGCCTAAGTTTTCCTATATTCATGCTTACAGAGATGTTTTTAGTAATATAGTTGAAACTTGAGCTGTATTATAAAAATCCAGGAGCTGTTTGTTAAAAAAAGGTCAAAAGAGGCCTGATGTGCATAAACCAGAGTCACGTTACAAAGTGAAAACTTCTTTCTCAAAGAAAAATATATAATAATATGATAATGATAATGATAAAAACTTGTGAAATACATTATGATAGTGATCTAAAATGGTTCTTCAGGAAGACTGCAGTCTTCACAGCTGTGAAACAGAGTAAGTATATTTCAAGATTCTCTGCAGTTCTAAAATAACGTCAGTTAATTAAATTGTAATCTCATCCTGCCTGGTTGTTTTTGCTGTTAGCCTGGGTTCTCTGTCAGTAGATAACAGAGATACATGACACTAAACTGATACTAAGTTCTTTGCCTTTCCTTGAGCTGGAGAAGGCCTAGACCATTGATTTGACATTTTATTCCATTTTTATGTTTTGTTTTAAAAAAGCGTCTTTGTTTACAAACCGGCCCTTTTTTGAGGATTGGTTGTTTGATCAGTAGTTTTGCATAACAGGCTGCTTTTGCTGTCTGAGTTGTTCTTATATGTAAGTTTTTATTCTTACAGAGCATATGGCCTACAGTTCTTTTTTTTTTTTTTTTAACCTTGGTTTGGTTTTCTTAGTTTCTAATTTGGTGTAGTGAGTCTTGTCTTTTCCCTCTGGTAGGGTCCCATATTTGAGTAATCCCGAAAATATGGAAAAAGTCACGGTACAGAAGTTTTCTTGAGCTAGTGCTCTTCCAGTGTTTGTTCTTGAACCATTTCTTCACTTGTTCCAAGACCTAATATTCCAGAGTTCATCTTTGTACTGGCATTAGACCAGAAAAATTAATTATCCTCAGGGAAATATGAGGCTTTTTAGTTTGTAGGGGTTTTTTGACTAATGCTTGTTAAGCCGTTGTAGTTTTCAGTCTAGAAAAAACTATCCTGTCTTGTCAACACAGCTGCCATAACATGGCTTGTTGTAATCAGTCAGGGAGCTGTTTGTATGAATTTGTTCTGGGAACCAATAGATGATAATAAAATATTAGCTAACTAGTAGCATTTTTAATGTAACTTAAGCATCTGTTTAGGTATTTTCTAAACCATTAGAATTTTACAACTTTTACAACAAGATCTCTTTTTAAATTTTGAGATTAGTAAATTTGGCTAAAAACATGAGCATCTATAAGTAGTAGCTTTCACTCTTAAAGATATTTTTCTTTATCAGATTATTTGGATCAACATAACAATAATGGTGAGATGTTGAATTGTATTGTGTATTCAAGAATGTTTTGTTCCTTGTGAGAATCTTTCATCTAGGTGTATGAACATATTTCTTTGAGAATTGAAGGCATTTGTATCTAGGATATTTTTGATCCAAAATTTACATATTTGAAAAATGTTATCATCAAAAAAGAAAAATAAGAGATTTTTTTAGAGAGTGTATTTCTTTTTTTGAATTATTGCAGGAAATACTTGAATAAGTATATTTTTTGTACTTAAGACTATGGAATACAGGTTTTACAGATATGGTACCACTTGCCTTAGGAATTTCCATAGTAGTTCTTACTGAGAAATACTTGTGTTACTAAAATGCAAGATAAACCTTAAAAAGCCTTCCCTTTTTGCTCTAAACAGGACAATTATGTTCAGTGTTTCTTTTTCAGGAAAAGAAACCTGTCCTAGAGGTTTTTTGGGATAAAACAGAATTTATGCCTGCTTGAGGCATCTGTTCTGTGTGTTAATTGAATACAAGATAAATATTGTCTAATAGCCAAACAGTGCTTTTCACTGCTTGCAGTCATGTGTTGGTTCAGGCAATTACTGCTAGCAGTTCTGCCAGCTAAGTTTTTTGAAAACAAATTGTCTTCGTGATTTCAGAGAATGCAAACTTTTCCATGAAAGTTAAGACAGTTAAAACACAGTTAAAACAGTTGATTTTTTGAAGAGATGTTGAAGAATCATGAACAGCCTATCCTCACAATTTTGTTAGTTCAGGCACCTAAATTTCCAGACCTCTATTAAGATAAGTAGCGAAGATCAAGCTTTTTCTGAGGTGGACATCAGTCTGCTCAGTTCCCTTGAGGTCATTACATCAGCTGGGCAGGTACTGCCTCATCTGTTTCCTGTGCCCTTTTTATTCTTTGAAGCATACAAGTATCAGTAACATTGGTGAACATCAGTGATTGCTTTCACTGGACACCTTCTGAGAGAATACAACAGCCTTTGATCTACTTACCTTTGAAGGGTCTGGTCCTTGGACTTCAGACAATGTCAGGATCTTGGCTTTTTCTTTTAAGACATAGTTTGGCATCCAAACATATTTTCTCTTTTTCTAGAGGACTTGAATGAGTTTGTCTTTAAGCCTTAGCCAAATGAAAGTGTTAGAGACTTTAATTTGTTGTGCTAGAACACTTGTATGTCTCTTTTGCTGGACTTGATGCAGGTAAATAACGCCAAAGTTGGAAGCTATATAATGCTCTAAGAATTAGTTTTCTCAGAAAAAAAATGTAGTTACAATAACTGAAACCAAGCAAACAGGCTTTTCTGGGTTGCATAATTTATTAATTAGCTCTGAACCCAGTAGCACTATGTAAATTGGAAGCAACGTGGGATTTGGGTCTCTGTGTGAATTTACTTTTCTTGAAGAGTGAGAACATGACATAGAATAATTTGGAACTGCTTTTGCTATGTTTCTGCAAGCTGCAAGAGTAGATGCTACTTTGGGGGACTGAAACAGGCAGGTTTTGAAGAATAAGAAGTAAACATCTGCAGCTACAGCAGAAAATCAGCCAGGCTGATGCAGAAGCACATAGGTATTTGGAGGAATGCTGAAGTAGTCCTTCAGCTAAAAAGATAAAATAATTTTTAACAAATAAATTAAAAGTCCAAAAGTGACAATATTGATTCAAAAGCTTCAAAACTGGAAGAACTTTGAGCTCTTTGCACTACTTTCAGTTCTAGGGAGACAGAAGTGCTAGGAGAAGAAACAAAGAGATGAGTGACACCTGGATATTTCTACTGCTGAGAGCTGCATCAAAGAACAGTCCCGCTTGAAAGGAATTGCAGGAGATCTGTAGTCCAACCTGCTGCTCAAGCCAATACAAGTTTTGAGATCAGGCTCTTCAGGGTTTCATCCAGCTAGGTCTTTAAAATGTGGAGAATGGAGATGGCACAACCTCTCTGGTAACCTGTTCCATAAAGCTGGAAAACATTTCTCCTTGTCTGAACCTCTTTGGATTCAGTATTTGTCTTGTAGACAAACACTGCCGTGATCAACTGCATTTCCTTGATAACCTCCTTTTAGATACTGGAAGGCCTGTTATACACCGTGGAGTTATCTCTTCTCCAACTTGAACATACCAAGTTTCCTCAGATTTTGTATGTATTTCTGCTGCTGACCATGGTGATGACCATTTCCTTAGCCCACCCCAACTTGGTTACCAGATTCTTTTTGAACGTAGCTTCTACCCAGCCAGTTACAAGCCACATCACTTTAGGGTGGTCTTGCTTCCTAAATTCAGGTCTTTGCGCAGTGTCATTGTTGAATCTCAAAAGGTTCATTTTGGCTTGTTCTTCCTCCATGACTAGAGAATGGCAGCTCTTCTGCTGAGTGTTATCAATTGTATTGTGTCATAATTGACCCACACCGAGTTCATTGTTCATTGCAGGTATTATGAGACTGCACTCTTGGCTTATTCCAGGTGATGGATGAAGCTGTTAAACAGATCTTATACAGAACTCTACAGTATTACAGCCATTCCAGCTACTACCATCTGGGCTTTACTATCAAACCACTTTTATCAATGTTATAATTCACATATATAGACTTAAGTTGTAACAGCTATAAAGATACTATGTGAGAAAGTGCTAAAATCCTTGCAAAAATTAAGTTATATTTGATCTACTTGCCTTCCTTTTGTTCACAGCCCTGATCATTTTATCATGGAATATAACTGAGTTGGTCAGATATGATTAAGCTTTGGTAAATCCTCCCTGAGTGTTCCAGATCACCTTTGTGTCTTTTATGAGCCCAGAAAATGGTTCTAGAAGGATCTGCTTTATAATCTTCCAGGGCTGAAATGAATCTCAGTGGTTTATAGTTCCTTGGCTTCTCCTTTTGACCTTTGCCAAATATAAGTGTGACATTTGCCTTTCTTCATTTACCAAGGACCTCGCCCAATTTTTGTGACCTTTCATGATGGTAATGGGCCATGTCACTTTGACATTGGCCAGCTTTATTAGAACTTTTGAGTGTAGGTGAGCTGACCTGTTCAGTTCTATGGGTTGAGTTCTCACAGGTTATCTTAGACTCAATCCTTACCTATTGCTAGCAGTTTTTCTCCTTTTTGTGTCGTTTTACTGACCACAGAGCCTTGGGATTGGACCTTATCCCCTGTAAGGGAAGATGGAGGACAAAAAGGCAGGAAGTATGGTGACCTTCCCTCTCTGCTGTTGATAAAATAGCTATTTTATGTACAAGTCTGTTCATGTTTTCTTTCCTACCATAACAGTGGTAAAATCCCATCTCATCTTTGTCATCTTTTGTGAATGTTAATTCTAGCTGTCTTTTCCTGAGGCACCTCCTTCCCATCCCTATATACTTAGGTAGTCCTTCAAAATTTTTCCTTGGCTTCCTGTCTCTGTCTGTGTCTCCTATTTGCTGTTGTTTGGTCTTGTAGTTTTCTCATGACCCACCTTTTTTATCCATGTCAGACTTTCTTGACATGAAATACCAGGAGGTTATTTCCTTGAATACCAGGAAGACTGATGTAGTACAAGAACTGTATGAAATTTTCAATTGTCTGCTATTGAAATCATGCTATTCTGAGTAGAATTGTCATGGTTTAAGAATGGTATTCCCCAATTTAGTGTTCCTGTGGAAACACTCCCAATCATATGCTGCTTGATCATTCCCCCCTCCTCCTTTTCCTCCTTCTGTGACGGGCTGGAGAGGAGAATTGGAGTCACGAAAAGTAAATATCATGGGCTGAGGTAAGGACACTTTACTGGACACAACGATGAAATAAGACAATGAACTATAGCAGCAACAATACTAATGACAGAGTTTACAAGGAAAAAAAGTGTTGATTCACCTGTGATTACACACTGTGGAAACTTCCAGGCATAGCCAGTGCCTCTGCCACTCTGCTCACAAGGAAGCCCTTCCCCTGTCCCCAGAAAATGACATGAGGTGGTATAGAATAACCTCCAGGTCCTAGCCATGCCCACTCCTGGCTACTCTGGCCTGGTTCTGGCCAGAACCAGGGTAAGAATATAGTCAGGTATGTGGAAACTCGAGGAGCTGGCTTTGTACTTGAAATCAGTGTTGATGATGCAAGATCTGATGTCTTTCTGAAGAGAACTGATGTGGTAATTAAAATATGATGAGTTCTGTTTATTACATGTAATCTGGAGTCCATATCCAAATGATCAAATTTACAATTAATTTATGACTGGAAGTCTAACATAAGCCTTGGTAATGGAAAAGAATATAAGCATAACAGGAATGTTTTTCTTAGAAGGAATATATAAGTTTCTTCACTTAAAAAAAAGTGACGCAAACAGTTTCATAAATCATATGATATGCTAACATGATGTGATACCCAGACTGCCTTTTAAAAATATGTAGAATACTTGATATAAGTATTTTTGATTAAAATGTTTTAATGTTGAAACTTTCAGATTAGAAAGAGAGTGTTTCTCCTCAAATAATCAAATGAAAGAAGTGATTGAGGAAAAGAGGAAGGTAATTACAGACCTCTCTGCTAGACTAAGGACTGCTGAAAAAAGCTGCAGAGAATTACAGAGTGAACTTGCAATGGTAAGACAAAAAGCCTATGGCACTCGTTATTTAGGTTTTTTAAACATACTCGGAACATAAACTGCATTTGCTATGCTGAGCTGTGGAATAAATCTGACTTTGCATTACTCTTGATTTTTATTTGAATAAAATTGATTTTTATTACTTTGTTTTGCGAAACAAGAGTAAATATACGTAAGATACTAGAGAAGCTAATTCCAAAATGCATTTTTAGTGATACAGCAAGTATTTAATTGAGGAGTTATTTGCAGAAATCAGCTATTTCAAAAGTATGGCTATGAGTCTAGAATAACCAGTCTTTGCATTCCTAATGAAGAAGGCAGTTTGTGGATATGGATTATGATTTTGTGTGAAGAATGTTCTATCTTCCTATCCAAGCTTTTTTCCCTCCAGCTTGATTAGTTATCATTGTAGACTTGCATATTGTAAGTATTTAACTGCAAAAATTGTTTGAAGATATCTTCTTTGAAGGTGAAAAACTTTTTAGTTGATTGGGGTTTTTTTGTTAGGTGTGCACTTGTCATATTGGATGTATTCTACAGGATTATTTTCTGAAATATTTTTCTTTTTATATGATCAGTTGGTGCCTTCCCACTGTATCTACACACCTCAACTTTGAATATCAATTTTGCTGTCCTCTTTAATAGCAGGAGGGTCAAAGCAAAAAGCTTAGGATATCTTCATTTATGACATAGATGAAGGGATGGAAGCAAATTTGCTGATGACACCAAGCTGATTGGTGTGGTTGATACACCTGAAGGACACAATGCCATTCAGAAAGACCTAGACAAACTGGAGAAGTGGGCCCATGAAAATTACATATTATTTATCAAGACCAAGTGCAAGTGCTGCATCTGGACCTGTTGGAGCATGCCCAGAGGTGGCCACCAAGTTAATTCAGGGATGGAGCAGCACTGCTGTGAAGCAGCCTGGAGAAGAGAAGGCTTTGGGATGGCCTAATTGTAACATTCTAGTACCAGAAAGGAGCTTACAAGGAAGATGAATAGAGACTCTTCAGAAGGGCATGTAGTAATAGGACAAGAGGAATTGCTCTAAACTGAAAGAAAGTTTTCATCATATATTTGAAAAATCTTATTATGAGAGTTGTGAGGCACTTAAACATGTTGTTCTCATAACAGAGAAGTTGTGGATGCCCTGTTCTTGGAAGAGTTCAAGGCTGGCTTGGATGGGGCTCTGAGCAACCTGGTCTAGCTAGCATTGGATGAACTTTAAGGTTCCTTCCCAACCAAAATCTTCTATGATTCTATGATCTAGTAACCTTATTTCTCTTCATTGTATAGTAGCATTTATAGTATTTCTATACTTCACCATTTTCTTTCTCTAAGCTTATAAATTTCTGTTCTTGCTTTTTCTTGGACCTATGAGTGTAGATTACCATGACTTCTTCCCTGCTACTGGCAGGCATTGTGCTATTAAGTATATGGGAACAGAGATCTGCATCAGAGAGTCTTCAGATTTTTTGATTTCTCCTCTTTAGCTGATGAAGTTATTCCATACATTGTCTTAGTGTTACCCACTTTCCATGTAGATTGGCTACTAATAAATTGAAGAAAAATAAAATTAAAAAAACGCTTTTCCTCTGGGAGGACACAGCTTCTTCAATGCAAGAACTGAAGTATTAAAAGACATTTGCTGCCTTAGTCAACCTGAAAAAATAATCTTATCAGGCACAAAAAGAATACAAAGAAAAATTCTGTAGTAAAATGTATGTTATACATATTCTGACAAGAATTCCGGACAAAATTCTGTTCACACTTAAGGTTTTTTGGTAATGATGACAGTATTAAATGGCATACTCAAAGTGAATATTGTGTTACTGAAAGCAAAAGCAAATAGATTGCCCCATTTGAAAGAACTGTCTTATTCATATAGCAGGTTTTTTAAATTGTTTTACTGGAGTGATTTCAACCTACAAGACTGTCTTGAACAGGTAATAAAAATACTCATTTTCTGAAGACTTGTATTAGTGGTCCCCTGTGGGATTAGATTTTTATCACCTTTGATGGCTTTGTATTTTTCCTGAAGACTTTCGTTATTTGATTGGGAAGCAGGAGTCCCTGTGTGTGGTCTTGTTTACTCAGTATAGACAGCTTTTTTGCTATTTTTCTTCCCAAAATCAAAAAGCAGAAGGCTGCAGCAGAAACTAAGTATAAATAACATTCAATATATTGTTATTAGGCTTTCGTTTACTTATACTAAAATTGTATGAAATTGTCAGTGCATTCTCTTCCCTTTATTTCTACCTCCTCCTTTCTTAATCTGTTAATTACTTCTTATATTTTGTACTATTATTAGGGATCCTGAATACATATTTTCCACTTCAGTCTGGTAATCTTAAGTTAGTTTTTCACAGTACCGTTAACACAGAAGTTAATGTTTTAAGTTGCAAAATATGTGTAAGATAAAAAAGTACATTATTTTGAAACTTTATATGAAAAAGTGCTCTTTTTTCCTTAATGTATCAGTTGAATGTACAGTGAAGTAGTTATTCTGCTTGTAATTTTTAATATCAGCGTGTGGTAGAAGTTTGCCAGAAACTTGCATGGGTCATATGTGATAGGATCTGTTACTATAAAACAAAGTTGCTTATGAATACTCAGCATGAGAAAGCTCTCAATATTTACATTATGTTTACTTGAGGAAATTGTACTCAAGCTTGTCATTATTTCTAGCTGGGGTTTCTAGAAATTGAAACAGCCCCAGCTGTATTTCTGCCCCATGGAAAAAATAAGAGGTATCTTTAGGAGTTTTAAGTTACTCAGGAAATTTATATTTCTAGTACCTTGTAGTGGATTATCTTAGTATAGGACAAGCAGGAGAAGTTAAACCTTTATTTTCTGAGAAATGCAAATTGAAATTTGGCAAACTTGCCAGTTCACCATAATGCATATTAGGAAAATGAAATAATTAAAATATTGTATCTTAGTATAAATTCCTTTAATTTGGAAGATGTATCTATTCATTTCCACCCCTTTTTATAGATTCTGTCAGAACTAGCATAATTTGTATATAAGTTCTGTAATAGATTGCACACAGCTTGTCTTTCCCCCCATTGCATGTAAATCTTTCTCTTACAGCCATGCCTGAAGTCATGCTCTGCTTGTGTCTCAGCTGTCCATAAAAGCCTTGTAGGTTTTTAATGTACACTGAATGTCAGACCAGAAATGTGTGAGAATCTAGTTTCAGGTTCTACACATTAAGCATTGTTCTTTAACAGAAGTTGCCTAGAATTTGTCTGACTGAACAGACAATGAAGCACCCTGAGGATTATGATTCTGTTCTACAACTTCTGTGGAGTAGAAGCTGGTACACAATGGCAACTATGTAAATGTCGTCTAGGCAATTTAATGTGGACAGTTTCTTTCAGTTAAAAAAAAATCCCAGTCCTGATACACACTCTTAATAATTTTGTGCTAATGATTGTTAAGTGTTGTTTTACCTTGTTTTTTTCTTCCCTTATCATGGGGGGCGGGTGTGGAGGGTGTTTTTTCCCCAATGTTACTTCTATTATTTTCCTAATGTAAGAAGACTAGTTAGTCTGAAGCATATGCTGAAATGATCTTCTGCAAACAAACTAATTTTGTAATTTATTTGGGAAGTCTAGAGGTCACTCAAGCTGTGATGTCCTGGTGTTGGAAGACAGGCATCTAAAATTTAAAGTTGCAGTTCTCAAAAAATTTTCTCTGACTTGGAAAGAAAAAAGCCTCAAAACCCAAAGAGATACTTCATAAAATTCTCTCCCAACAAAAGTTGTTACAAATCTCTTTTTATGGGACAAGAATGATTCCAATAAAACTTAAGCATTTTGATTAATTTGTAAGTCTGAGATACTAAATTTTGTGAGAGATTGTATTTAATTTACACGTGGCCAGACTCTTCTATAGATTTTGAATATTCCAGCTAATATAAGAAAATAAAAGTATTCAATAGTTTGATAACTTGAGCAAAAATAAATAGTAGTCCAAAGAGAGAGTTTGTCAGTGATGGTTTTGTTTTGTTCTGTTTTTTATAATACAATTTATGCCTGTTTGCTGAAAAATTTTTGCCACTTTTCTGCTTGGCAGAGCATTATTTGAGCAAAACCTGTGTTTTGTCAAATGTGGAGCAGTCTTTTGTACTTCTGTAAATGCTTTGATTTGCTGCCCCCAAGGTCATGCCTGGTAAACATTCTTGTGCTTTTGTAAAGTATTTATATAAGCACTTTTCAAGGAGTATCTGTACATGCTGCTCCTTGGTGGCTATGTGGGTAGTTCTGGATTTGGCTCTTACTCTGTCACCACCAGTTGGAATTTGTACTGCAGACTGAGTGGGTGAATTATGTGCAAGAGAGGCCTCCCAGGAACCTTTTGTAACTATAAAGAAAGTAGAGAAAGTTTCTTAGGAATTAAGGCTCCCTGCATACTACTGCAGTGGTTTTGTTAAGGTAAGGCCTCAAAGTCCTGCCCACATGTTTATTTTTTAAAAGTTACTAAACTTGAGATAGAGATGCACATTTGCAGCATCAGGTTCTGTGGGCTGTCCTGGAACTGTGCATAGAATTTACATTTATTTTAGTCAACCATGGCTTTTGCAAAATGCTAGAAAAACAATGAGATATCATTTCTGTAAGGGAACAGGAACAAAAATCAAATACTGGTAGTTAATTAAAATATGTTTATAACCAAGGTAAGTAGGAACCTGTCCAGATTAATGAAAAAACCCTTCTGGAGGATTAACACAAGTCTGACAGGGAATGGAAGAATTTTATAGCAGTCGGTTTTCCAAATAGTTCAAGTTATCCTTACAGATAAGGATAGAAAGTATTTGGAAAAAAGATTTTTCTCCTCATTGGAGCCTACAGTATTTTTAATGAAAAATATTTGGCTTCTCTTTAATTTCTTTCAAAATTCAGTTGTGTTTTGAAGTTGATGATTAAATAAATATTAGCCAAATACATTTTCTACATTTTCTTTGTCCTCAGGAGTTATTTTATGATAATAGGAGCCTTTTTTAAGGATATGAAGTTTGTTTCAAGGAAGCATTTTATACGCTAAAATTCAGCATATGTTCTGGGTTCAGAAAGTATGATTTTTCTCCCACGTTACTAGGTTTTTAGCCTTCAGTTTGGAATATATTGTGAAAAAGGCAGTTGTCTTTGGGGAGTATGGGAAATATTTCCAGTATATTTTGAGAATTTTAAGTTCTCAAGTGTTCATGGAAGTGTCACTGATCTCAGGAGATTCCCAAGGGCAGGTTCTTCCAGTGAAGACTGAGGTGAAAAAAGCAATGAGAAGGCATATTCTCTCTCCTGGTCACCAGATCACTGCCTCTGTAGCAGTGGGCCCACATTTTGCCTAGTCCTTGTTTTGCAGATGATGTGCTTCAGAAATATTTTTCTCTTGGTCTTCACATCCCATGCCAGATTCAACTTGAGGTGGATTTTGGCATTCCTAAACATATCCCTTTAGGCTTTAACAATGTATCTATATTTTTCCAAGTTTACTATGTCTGAACAACCTTCTTTATGCTTCCTATTAATACTTGGATTTAGTCAGGAGTTCTTTGCATATCCATACGGACTTGGCCTTTAATTTTCAAGGTTGTTTTCAAGGATCACTGTCTAGGTCAAAAATGGTTCATTCTCACATACAGGAAGTCAGCCAAAGTCAGCAGAAGACTTACTTTACAAATATTCCTCCACCTGTTTCTAGTGATATGGTCTGTGAAGCAAACTCTCTTTATGTAAAGGCTTTAGCAATTTTGTCAACTGATTTCCCTTTTGAAGTAGCCTAGGAAACAATTACACCTGTACTTCTCCAGTAGTTCTACAGGAATGGCAAAGCATGTTGATGGACGGTGTTCTTGAGAAGGATTGTAATCACATCTCCTGGAACAGCTGAATCTGTCAGCTGCAATTGATTGTGTTTGACTTATGCACTCCATTTTCCTGTTCACTGTAAAAGCATTATGCATACTCCCTGTGTTTGTTCAGACTGAAGAAAACTAAGGAGATAATAGCTACTGCTGTAAACTATCAAGTGTGTGCTTGTGGAAAAGATGAAGCTATGCTCTTCTTAGATCTATGCATTAAAAGTGTAAGAGAAAACAGGGAAGTTGTAATTTCCTGTAAGGGGAAGACAGAAAACTTCACGATGTGGATTGTGAGATATTGGAACAGATTGCCTGGAGGGTTCGTTGATACGCAATCTTTTCAATACTCAAAACTTGACTGAACAATTTCAGAACCGCCTAACCTGACTTCGACCATACCATGCTCTGAGTGGGGAGTGGGACCAGATGACCTCCACAG
>VWYO01002932.1:348832-369024 GCA_013400275.1 Rhadina sibilatrix | reverse complement strand
GCGGGGCGGGCGGGGAGCGGGGCGGAGCGGGGGGGACACACACGAGCGGCCGCCGCCGCGCTTTGTGTGCCCGTCACCGCCGCTCCGGGCCCCGCCGCGGGCCGCGGGGCTGCCCTGGCGGCCGCAAGGCCGGCGCAACTTTGCCCGGTGGCNGCCGCAACGCCGGCGCAACTTTGCCCGGTGGCTGCTTTTTGAGGTTGGGTGAAAACATAAAGGGAAATAAAAACGAGAGGCGGGGCGGGGGGGGTGCGAGTCGTCCCGAAGTACCAAACTCAAAGGGCGGTGAAGCTGCGCCCGGGAGGGGTTTGGCGTGTTGGGTCCCCCGGGAGGGGTTTGGGGTGTTGGGTCTCCCCTCTCGCTTCTGGGGTGAGCGGTGCCGGCTCCGAGCTGCGGGAAAGCTGGGCCGGTGCTTGGATAAACAGGAAGTTTAAAAGCGGCGTTTTATTGCTGTAAAAAAGTGCTTCAGGCCTGGCTGGTGGGATGGTTTTGGCAGAGCTGCGGACGGGTTGTGTATCAGAGGTAAGACTCTTCGCCCTAAATCTCAATTTCTCTGTTTCTTTCATTCTCATAATTTTATTTTTTAAGCATGCATTTATGCTGTTGTTTTTTAAGGTAACGTGAATAATAGGCACTTGGTGATGTTACAGATATGCCTCCAGAATTGCCTAGCATAAATTGTCATGTTAATCTGAAGGTGATTTTTTTCCTGCCTCCAGACATAAGGAGACAGAATGTCGATTCTGTTTATAAACATTATCATTTTGTAAGCAGATTTTACTAAAGAGAAAGCTACAAAGCATACAATAAGCCTGTTTACAGTGTAGATATGAGCCAGACTGCTATGCTGCTTTGTGTTCCTCTAAAAAAATTAAATTAAAAAGTCAGGATTTAAATCAAAGAACTGAGCTGGACAGAATAATGGTAAAAAAATATTGTTAAAAAGGCTTGTTTTCAAAAGTTCACCTGTTGTAGCTTAAAATTGAACAATTTCAATTGTGCCTTATATTTTAGTAAGTGTTGTCCTTATCAGGAAGAGTGTTTGCTTGTAGGCCACGTTGGAGCAGCTAACGATAATCATCCCTTTAGCCTCATTGAAAATAATGAGGCCTAATAAACTGAAGTGAGTGTACTTTCTTTTCTAGTGAATTAAAATTAACAGTCATATTTGTGATGTGTGTACGTGTTTCAAGTGCATTGTACTGATTCCTCCTCCAGGGTCTTAAAAGATGTAAATATTCTTATTTAGTATTCGAGCCCCTTGGCAAGTAGCCTGCTGCCCTTATTAAAATGTTTTAAATCTCATTATTCTGTCCCACTAGGAAGGGAGCAAGAAAATACTGAGAAAAATAAAACGTTCTTTAATAATTTCATATTGAGATCGCATTAAGTAATGCTTTGAAAATATGTTTGCTTTATAAATAAGGGTTAAAAAGCTGAGTATAAATTAGACTTCTAGCAGAAAGATAATTGTCCAGTGCATCTCTTTGTTCTGTGCCCTTATCTGTTTTATCTATTTTTAGCTGTGCATTGGTGAGGCAGGCATGTAAAATTAGCAGCCCAAACTGCTAACTTTAGTGTATTTTATAATGTTGCTCTTTATTGACCCCCAAAGGCAGCAAGATTTCAATATTGGAATTTCTTAATGTTTGACAGATAGCATCCTCTTCAGTTTATTATTATGCCAGCCATCCCCAGAATGAGGTAGTGACAAAATATTTTGCCCATTGGCAATTCACTGGTGTATTTCAAACCAAAAGGAAACAAACAGTCCTCTGCCCCCAGCCTGCCTCTTTTCCAGCCTGAACAAGAAATGGGTGTTTATGAGGTGGCTGCAATTCATAAACAGATGAGAGAAAGTGGGAGAGTTAAATTGTTCCCTCATTGTTAATATAGAATAATGCTTGGGACATGAATTTAGTTTCTCCATGTTTGTTTGATGGCATTGAGGATGTAAATTGGTGCAGAGTCAGTGATGTCTTCTCTGTCCTTCTGTAAACACACCCCCCCAAATAACACAGATTCAGTGTTTCTCCATGAGGGAACGTGTTACTTCGTTATTGAATTGGCAAATAAACTAGTAATAATCCTGAGAACTGCTGTAGTCATGCTCAGTAGAAGAGTTTAGTCAATGAAACTGCTATTTTGAAATGAAACTACGCCAGTCACCTTTGTGAATTTTGCAGTTGAGTGTTGTCATATGTAGTTAAGGAATAGCTGGAGCGTGCAGCTTCCGAGCACACAGTACTCTACGTGTAGAAAGCCCCTCATCGTAAATATTGTATATGCTGTGATACTTTGTCATCCTGTGGAGTTCTGATAGCATGATAAAACAAATTACAAGTGCCCTTACGCTTGTCAGTTTGGTTACCTCTTGGCTTGTCCTTCTGCATCATAAAGATAAAATAGTGTCTGCCCTTTGTTAAAAATGTGTGATCCTTCAATTTATTAATCTCTCCGTTTCGGAGAGCTGTTGTTTTATTTGCAGTGTAAACAGAGTGGGCTACAGCTCTTAGCCAAAAGTGTGATCCGAGAGATTAGGATTGGGCTGCATACTGTGAAGTGTTATCATACAGATACAGTAGTGCATTTGCCAACGTTTTGAAACATAAAGTCAATCCCTCGTTATTAAACAAGAACATCTGCAGATCACTGACCAGGCTGGGTCATCCCTTTTTGGGGAGGAAACTGATATTCTCCTGAAGTAACTTTTTTTTTAATGTGAAAACTGTAAATATGAAAAAAAAAAGTTAAAAAGCTTTTTTTTTTTTTTTAACCAGAAAACAGTCCAAACAACATTAAGTGTGTATAGAAGATTTTAATGTCTTTTAAGCAAAGATGCTGAGAAAAAAGCAACATGATCTTTATTTGCTTGCGTGAAATACAACGCTGAACTTGAAACTGTGCTGATGTTTTGGGCTAGAAGTGCTTGTTGCCATTTTGTTTTGACTTATGTACATGCATTTGTAGTAACTGTATTTTTTGAAGCTTATCTGGAGCACTTGGCTGCTCGTGTGTGAGAGACCCGCCTTTAAGAGTAGTAGTCAGGTTTTTGCCTCCCAAGCCAGCTGGGAACATTGATGAGGTGATACTCCAGCATGTGTCAAGCTTTCAAATCCCAGAGCAGTTGGCAGTGCGGCAGCATAGCAGCCTCCTCTGAGGCTCCCTCACCTCCTGGCCCCATAATTATTTATTTAGTGTGAGAGTAGAGATGAAGTTACAGTTTTAATACATGTCCTAAAACTTAAGATGAGGATAAAAGTTGTAGTACAGAGCCCTTTAGCCTTAGTTCCTCAGCTGCACGTGCTTTCTCACTCCCAGACAGCAGAGCAATGGATTTACAGTTTGGGAAGACAAATTCACAGCTGTAGTTTTGGGTCTCTTTCTCCCCTATTGCCTCAGGAGCAAAGATGATGATTCATTTTAGTCTGAATTGATCAGGAAAACATGCAGATAAATCTAAAATTAACATTTCCTGCTGTAGTGTAACCCTTTGCTCCCTCGCCACTGTTCCTCTGGGAGAACTGGAGAAGTGTGGTGGCGCTTCCAGCTGCGGCCGGGGTTTAGGATCTCTGAGCTGTGATTACAACAGGATCTTTTCCAGTGCACATCCTCAGCCCATCTCCCCAGATAATTAACGTGATCAGTGTTTTGGGAATCTGGCAGCATCCAAGTGTTGGCTGACTGAAAGTGGTGTGTGGCCTCATGTGGTGGTGCTGTGGGGAGGGGAAACGGAGTAAGTGTCCCAAATTGTTCATAACACGAAAAAGGCACTGAGAGTCCCCAGATCAGACTTTTTTGACACTTTTGGAACCCTTTAGTGTTCAGCTTTGGTTTGGTGGTTGAAGTGGGTTAAAACTTCAGATTGTTTTTGAACTTGACCAAAGATCTATCTGGTTGCTTGAGGAGCAGGAGACAGTCCCTGGGCTCCTTTAATTTGTGTTGCTGGGTGGCTGTGATCTGTGGCGCGTCGGGATGGGAGGATCTGGATCTGGAGTCCCCAGCCCCCCCCCCCTGCAGGTTCTGCCCACCGAACGCAGCCAAGGGATGGATGCCACCTTAATCTGGGTCTTTACCCCCATGGGTGTTCTAGCAATAATAATTAAAAAAAAAAACTTCACAAGGTAAACACCAAACAATGGAAAAAAACATGCTCAAAAAAACCTCTCCTGAAAAATATCTGCCTTAGACGAATAGGTTCATTATTTTTTGATGTACAAAACATAAAGTGTTTATGTTTGCTATAGCAGAATTATAACTAATTTTTGAGGAAGATTATGAATTAGCTTGTTCTCTCTTCTGGAATATTTTTGTCACTTCATTTCAAACATATCATGTTTCCTATATTATTATTCTATTAACTAATTATCCAGTTTGTGTCTAATCAACATAATTGAAAATTGACATTGATTTTTTTTTTCCTTTGAACTAAGTGTAGTTAATACAATAGCATATTTTGTGCTGGTATTCATTTTGGATGACTATTGCTCATCCTTGCATTTTCATCTTTTTTTATACCTGCTTTTTTCAAGGGGCTTTTAGAGGAACTTCTTGCAGTATACCTGCCAGGGTAGTCAGCCAGAAGGGATTCTATGCAGAAAGCAGAAAAAGCTGGCCCTGGGGACTAGGGACAATTGTTCAGCTAATTCTGAAGCTGAGGTATTAATAGAAGGCTTCTATTTCTGTTGCATATGAAGCCTTTGTTGTCTCAGTATTAAAGCACAAGGTAATGTGATTATATAATTTTGCTTTATGTGAGGTATTTTAAGGCATATTTTAACAGTTCTGTTTACAGGTCAGTGGATGTCTCTTATCTGTGCCTAAACCACCCTTCAGCGCGTTGTGTCACCACCAGCAAAGTTACATAAGTCTGCAGTGAAAGTTGTTCATGCTTTCTGCCTGTGTGTGTGCCAGAGCTCACCACATTACCCCTCCTCTCCCTTTGGTCTATTTAGGGGAGCTCTGATGCCAACTCAAAAAAAAAAAAAAAAAGGAAGGAAGCAGGGAAACATTTCTTACTTGACTTGAGTCACAATTCCAGATTCCTTTGTGCAGCCCAAACTCTGTATTGTTGGATGTGCTCTAACAGTCTTCCTGAACAGCACCAACATTTTTTGATAGATTCCATTTCTGCTATGGGACACAGGCACGCCCTGTGATGAGGGAGGTGGGAGTTCTGTCCTGGCAGGATGTGCTGAAAGTTTTAATAGCAATAAATTCTCACACCACCGTGCAGAACAAGAGCATGACTTTTGCTGCCTTTCAAAGGAGGCGTTGCTTTGGCACCTTCTGTGCTTGGTTCACGTGTGACCTGAAGTGAGAAATGGCTGTAGTTGGGGAAACCACTGTGGGCAGCTCAGTGTTGTGCACATTTACCTGAATGTGTCTGCTTTTGTGCAGAAGGGATGTGGGCCCTCACCCACAGGTTGTTGGGCAGGCAGGGCAGGGTCTAACCTCAGCAGATGGTAGTTTAGGAAAGCTGAGCTCTTGGGGCAGCAGAAGAAAGTGGTCCTGCTTTCAGTTTTGCTCACATCAGAGCCTCTGAAACTCAGGGTCACTGCTGTTGCTGCTGCCTTTCCCACCCTCCAAACGTGATCAATAGGAATTAGCCTGTGACTGCCATGTGATGACAGCAGGAATGGCAAATGGTACTCTCCAAGGCTGTCCCTGCTGCATTCCCATCAAGCTATATTCCTGTCCTCTGGCAGGAGTGTGCACCATGTGCCATGAAGCCCTGTGTGCCTGGCCAGGCAGAGGAATGGCCAGTGGGCTGTCCTGCAGCATGTTTAGACAGTGCACTGGCCAGGCAGAGCTCACAAAAGAGCCAGGAGAGAAGCGGCACTGCAGGGGATTTTCATCATCTGCTACTACGCACAGATTTTTTTCACTCTGCAAAATGTCATCATAGCCCTTGGGTGAGTCAGAAGTTGGGAGAATGAGCCAGAAAGGAGCTGTACCAGGATGTGTGCTCTCCAGTTGGATTGGACTGATGTGCAGGAGGGTTTGTAGGAAGAGAGAGCTGCCCCAGGCAGCTCTTAGTCAGACTTACAGTCGCAAGAGGTGCTGCTGGGGGCTGACAGACGGTAATGACTGTGCCACTGATGCAGATCCCTGTACCTTTAACTTATAATTGCAAACTTTCCATTGGCTTCTGTGGTATTTTTACCTGAATATGGATTTTCAGAATTAACCTTCTATTTTAAGCCAAACACTCCAAAATTGATGTTGCTTTTTGCATATTTGCAGCACTCAGTCCTGCAAGGAAAATGTATGACTTAGCAGAAACAGTGGTGTGGAGCACTTCATCAAAATTCCCAGATGAGTCAAATTTCATTAGATGGTTGCAGCCAGTTTGTCTCTTGCTGAGTGCGTAGCTTCAGTCTTTGCAGAGTCATGCAGGACAAAAGTGTTTAGCAGAGATAACCACAAGCCAGTCTCCAAACTCTTAAACTGATACTTAAATATTTTTTCACTTTAATGTGTTGTACCAGATATGTTAAACTGTTTATTTTCAACCGGGTAATGAGCATTTTCACATTTGTGGTCTACCAACCATCTTAATGTGTGTCTGGTGCTTCAGTGAACAGTATTAATGTGTATCACAGCCTTTCTCATGTCGTTGAATTTCCCATTCATATAATCAGGGTTTACTGAGAAGTGATCTTCAGCAGTTCAGCGTTGGATGTGTGTGTTCCCATGCTGACTGGAACTATGCAGCTAATTCCATTTTAACACATTATTTTTTGACTAAGAAGAGTCATTAAGGTGCTGCTCAAAGCCCCTGCAGTATTTTAGGGTTTGTTTTGCATCCCCACCAAATTCTCTTCTGCATACTGAAAGTCTGTCTGCTGGTTGTGCTTTTTTCCCAGCCTGTCCTGTGCCAGGATTACTGTCTTTGATTTCTCTACCAGCAGAAAGTCTTGTTCATTTTGGTTGGTTTGTGTTAGCTTTCAGGATCCTTTAAGATAAAAAGTATGTCATTTCAATTGTTAGTACCTCCATAAACTAGTTACTTGCACCTAAAGGACTTACTGCTTTCATCCTCAATTAAGATTTGCAGTGAATACTGCAGTTGCTTTATCCCATGAATTTTGTCAAATTTTCATTCATTTTTTTCAGCTCCTGTGAGACCTTCAAAGCTGATTTGAATTGTGTTGAATTTGCAGAGAGTTCAATGTGGAATCTTCTCTTGTTACCCTAAAACTAAAGTAGCTTCCTGCATCTACCCTGCCTGAGATCCATGGTCAGCAGTTTAGCCACCACAGCACTGATCCTTTGTGAACTTTAAACTCGGCACCACCAGGCAGCACATTTTTATTTTCTGTTTCTGTGAGCAGAAGCAGCGTCTAGAATTACCATTTATCTATGTAGAGCTTGATGTATTTTAGCCACGCCAGTCTAGATAAAAAGAATGTCTTGCATTTTTTAAAAGCTTGTGGGAGGAGGCCCACAATAGAGACTCCATTGTACTGTTAGTACTGAGCGTACAGGAAATCACAAATTAGCTATGACGAGAGTATTACAGGGGAGTTTTAAGTTTACTTAATTCCTATAGTATTGTATGATTTTGAAAGGTTTCACAATGCATTGCCTTTTGGGTCTGGTTATGTATGTTTATGTATTTGGCAGACTTCTGTTCAAGGCTTTCTCTTACCATGTCTTTGTTCAAAAGATCTCATGTTTTGAATCCTTGAATCCAGATGATTTTCCTTTTTACTGTAAATAGAGAGGTGTGCAAATACTCTTGGCATTGGTCTCATGACCACCCTGCAGCCATCTAAAATTTAAAACCAGCATTGTGTATTCAGCAGTGAGAACTATGTCCTTAGAGAAAGAAAAAGGTTTTTAATAGGAATTAGGAGAACAGCAAGCTACAGGCACAACTTATCCTGTCTTAGCAGATTTGGATCCTGCAGGACATTAAATTATTCAGCTTCCAGTTGGTATTGATGGGAGTTGGAGTGGGCTCACAAATCGAAGGGATTCTGGCTGTATTCTCTCCACTAAACCTGAGTTATTGCAGGATAACACTTCTACTAAAATTTTGTTCAAAGATTGGTTTGTTTCATTACTTGCTGTTGAGGAACGAGTTCTGCTACTCAGTTGAAAGACTTAGGATTATGGGAACTCTCCAAAATCCTGTGAATAAAGAAAGTACAAAAGAGTGTCTTGCATGGAGCCAGTAATTGAGAACTTGAAGTACTGGGAATATTGCAGTTTTGCATTGATTTTCATAACTTTGCTACCATCTTCCCTCTGAACTGTTTTTTAAGCCTGTTAAATTCTGTTACTGATTTTTCTGAGCTTTGTGGCTTTATTTTTTTTTTAAATACATTAAAAAAATCTGTTAACAAATACATAAATAGAAACTATTTCATTAGACTCACAGTCAAGGGGGGGGAAATAAACTCCTAAGAAATTTAAAATTGAGTTTGGGGTTTTTTTTTGCTGTCCTGGGGATACTCTCTCATAGAAATGATGAATATTCCAAAATGTGGTTAACACAATTCCAGCAGCTATTGAAGTGCCCTAAAGATCATTGACAGAAGGGGACTTTTCTTTCTCTGTGCAGGAAAAAATAATGTTCAAAATCATCTACTTCTCTCTTAGATTTTCAAAGAGAATTAATAAAAATTAGTTTTCATTTTGGAAGACTAATTCTAAAAAGAAGATTAAAGGTTGTTTTTATAAGTAGTAAATAACCTCACCTGTTACATCTAAGATGTCTTTGATCATAGGAGTGCACAGTGAAAGAGTTAGTCCATGAATAAGCCATATAATAATTGGGAAACTGCTTGCATGTACTTAAGTATGATTTTAAATCAAGTTAGTTAAGGTAATGCAAGCCTGTTTGAATTTTTTTCAAGTAAGTAAAGTGAGACTAAGTGTACTAAGCTTATTTCACATTTGCATTAACATATTTAGGAATCAGGAAAACCAAATTACTTTGTACTTTGCAATGACATTGTTAGGCATGTGTGCTCTAGTTTTGAAGCACACTTGAGCATAAACACAGCTGCTTTGTGTGGGATTTGTACCTCTCTATAAAAGGAACATCACTGAAGGACCTGAGTTAGGAATTTAATGTCCTACATGAGAACTGAATCACCTTCCTGAAGTTGTTGTTGTTGGAGGTTTTTTGTTTGGTTTTTTGTGGTTTGTTTTCTTTGTTGTAGACATAGTTTCTGGTCACTAAAAAAATCTTAGTTCCGAGTACTGAAATCAAGTGCAGATACTGACTTTCAGGGCAAACGTGTTCTAATTATTGCCAGGGGAATCGGAGGAGAGAGGAGAGCAGAGGTGGCAGTGGTAGCAGATGTCCCAAGTGGCTGTGGAATGGGCCAGATGGTCATGGTGGTTCTGTCACGTTTGTGAGAAGCCTCAGAAGTGACCTGGGATAATTTGCTTAATTTTTCTGTGCCCAGTCCCACCCTGCATTCTGTGCATGCAAATGATGCTGAACCTGGGAAAGCATTCTGGGATCTGTTGGAAACGGCACCAAATTAGAGTAGGATTCTTTAGTTAATGGTGCTCTGAGTAGGTGCTTGGTTGATCTTTTTTGTGTCTTGTTTTATCACAAAGAAACAGTTTGGGAGGCAGTGAGCTTTCATTTGTGAACTGACTTAAGGTAAATGCACTTATTAAAAAGACAACCTGTGGCTTGACTGAACACAACACCGTGCAAAACATTCCGCTGTGACTGAAGGGCTTGCTTTCTCCAAAGTAAAAATGTAATTTCCACCATTAAAGCTCTTTCTCTTCAAACAGTAAAAACCCTTCCTGTGTATTTGAATTGGGAAGTTGTGTTCCTCCAATTAGCTTGACAGGACACGCATGCAAATGAACCAGCAGAGTATTGGTGAGTGAGGAGGCTGCAGCTCCATGTGCTGCTGTGCACTGGAATATGGGGATGGTGTGTCAGCACTGAGTGCCCTTGCTCCTGCTGGGATGCAAAGGCTTGGAGCAGAGACGTGATTGTGAGCTATTTTTACTTAATAGTTGAACTTCGGAAGAGAAGAAGTAAGGGATAATTTCTTTCAGTTTGAGTTTGCACATTGTACGACTTATTAAAAATTTCAAGATGACTGTTAAGTAAAGACAGCTACTTGAAGTGCCAGATGGAAAAGAGCAAGAAAAATGCCTTCTGTTTAAAACAGAAAGGGAATTTTTGTTCATTTTGTGTTGGGGTCTTCTCAAGTCCACAGTTACTGTGCTTGGTTCTTTCCAGTTCTATTTAATATTATTATTGATGACCCGAGTGAGGGGATTGAGGGCACTCTCTGCAAGTCCTCAGATGACACTGAGTTGGGTGTGAGTGTTGACCTGCTGGAGAACACAGGGGCTTTGCAGAGGGATCTGGGCAGGATGGATCAGTGAATCTGAGGTTCAAGAAGGCCACGTATGCCAGGTCCTGCCCTTGGGCCTCAACAGCTCCCCGCAGCTCCAGTCTGGGGACAGAGTAGGTGGAAAGTGTCTGGTGGGAACGGACCTGGGAGTGCTGGTCAACAGTGGCCACAACATGCCCAGGTGGTCAAGAAGGCCAGTGGTATCCTGGGCTGGATCAGCAGTAGTGTGTCCAGCAGGACCAGGGCACTGATTGTCCCTCTGTACTCAGCACTGCTGAGGCCACACCTTGCATCCTGTGTTTATTACCCTCTCACTACAGAAAAGGCATTGAGATGCTGAAGTGTGTCCAGTTGTTTATCCTGGAGAAAAGGAGGCTGAGATGAGACCTTACTTACCTTTACACCTACATGAGAAGGTTTAGACTGGATGTTAGGAAAAATTTCTTCATGGAAAGGGTTGTCAAGCATTGAAACAGGCTGCCCAGGGCAGTGGTAGAGGCACTGTCCTTGGAGATACTTACAAGACCAGTAGATGTGGCACTTGGGATGTGGTTTAGTGATGACCTTGGCAGTGTCAGGTTGGACTTCATGATCTTGGAGGTCTTTTTCAGTCTAAACAATTCTATGGTTCTTCTATGTTGCCGTTTCTGTCTTGAGTTTCTGCCATGCAGGTATTAGACAGATAGCAAGATGCATTTCTGTCTCGTTAACCGCATGGCAGAACGCGGGCTTCGAGCGGCGTCTTGGTCACACATTGCCAGCTCAGTGTCATAGCATCAGGCTGCATTTCTGAAATTGGGATGGCACTTTTTTTTAGTTCCTGCTCTTGTTGTCCGGTAAGGGCTCTTATGAACATTGCAAACATTTCAGCTATTCTAGAAAATGTGCCTGCTTTCAGCAAAGCTGCTGTGGTTTGAGAAATACAGCACTGGCTGTTTGGTTTGGCTGTGAGACCTCTCGATTCCATCTTTTGCTCGGCAGTCTGTCATCTCATTATGACCATTTTATATGGATTTAGTTCAAGGCCTATGTTAGTTTATACATAACTTGGAATAATTGTAAAATGCGAAAAATGTTGAGTATTTTTCAGTTGACTGAAATTTTAAAAGGGTGTTTTTTCTTGCCAGCATCTGGAAGCTAGCCAGGTAAAAGCTAACATTCCCACAATACCTTTTCTGTGGGATAATGGGCATGTTCAGGGCAGCATTCTTTCTTTCAGTTATATAAACAGACAGTGCTGGCCAAGGCTAAGAAGTGTTGCTGAACGTGAAGTTGTTGCTGTTTGCCCTTCCAGTTGCTCTGTTGAAAATGATTTATTTTTTCTTTATTTCACTATTGTCTTCATATTTAAATAACATGGAGTCTTCTGCTCTGTTGCCTTTTAAGATCTTGCCCAAGGCAGTGCTGTGTGAAAAATCCATGCGCTCTGTGGAGGATTTCATCCATGGTAGTGAAACGATGTCATCAGTATAAAACTGACTTTCAGAAGGCTCCAAAAAATAGAAAGGTGTTTGTAGAACAGAAGAGATTCTTTGACAATAGATAAAAAGCGGTGAAGGTGTGAAAAGCTGAACTGACCTTTCATCTTTCTCAGCTTTGCCGCTCCTGGTCCTTCCAAAACATAGCAGGAATTAATTGTCAGGGAAGCATGGAGCTGGGAGTGCAGGTACTGTCAGCCAGCCACAGCACAGGCAGCTTTCAGTTGCTGCTGCTGTTTTGTAGCTTCAGTAATATTACACATTAATAGGGATTTATTAAAATACATTTTTCCCTGTTGGAATTCATGTCTTTGTAGTTCAGGAGTTTTTGAAGAGCTGGCATAAAGGTTATGACTTCACAAATGGCATTTTATCAGTTGGGAATAGTCAGTGTGTCTTGAGCCTGTGTGTAAATTTTTCTTTTTATTAGTTTTTTTTTCTTTAAGGAAACCACACAGGAATTTAGTGTATAAGCCTAAAAGTTATAGTTTATGCATTAAGAAAGATGCAGAAATCCTGGCCTCTCCACACAGCTGAATTGTCATTTTTCAGCTTGTACAAGAACTACAGAAATGCATTCCGTTGGATGTGGCCAGTCTTAGGAAGAGGTTAGAGAAATGTAGTGAGACCTAAAAAAAATCAGGGATGCTAATGCTTATTGTATAGTTTTCTGAGCTGTGATGTAGGCATGGGTTTTATTAAAAAAAAAAAAAAAAGGCATCTTGGTGACTGAAAAACTTTTTAGCTTAGATATTTTCTACTAGAATACATACACTTTTTACCCTTAAAGGGCAGAGCTTTTCCTGGAAAAATCAATGCCTGTTTAAAAGGGCAGCAAGCAACAGTCACATCTAAAAATTCAGCTCTTAGTAAATTCTGAATAGACAGAGGAAGAAAGTCTGAAACCCTTAATCTTTCATGCTATCTGGATAAGCTGGAACATAGTTGTATATAATTATTTTCTTTCATCCACTGATGTCATTGAAGTCCCTGTGCAGACTGAGGCTCATAAATGAAACTAAAGATCGTTTTTTGTGAACTTTGCATTTTTTCTTGCAGTGTTTAGACCCATTGTCATGTAACCTCTGTATTCGCATAAATATGAAGTCAGTTGGGTGGGTACAAGCACTTGTAATTTTCTGTTCCCTACCCATGCAGAAAGCAGCAGAACTGTAAAATTCAAATGGACTGAAGTGCATTAGTGGTGGTGGTTTCCAACTTCCAGTTCTGTAACCATAATTTTTTATCTGTTTTAAACCTCTAATGACTTCTAATATGTTCCTAAGAGCTAAATAGGAAGAAAAGCACTGTTGCTTGATAAAATAAAGGCGTACTAAGAAACGGAAATTTATTATCCTGTCTTTAGTTTGTATTCATTTAGAACACAGGGTTTATGGACCTTTTAGTTGGGGTTATTTATTTCTTGAGGTTTAAAGAACATATACTTAAACTACTGGTTTTATTGCATATAAATGTCAGTATCTTGTAACTAGTTATAATTAGATCCAGTAGCATTTTTGTCAATTCAGTATTTCTAAGTTTCCTTACTTAAATTAAGTCTGGTTTATCCATATAGAAATTGACATGTGTGGACTGTATATCCCATGATTTTCTTTATGAATTTAATTAACTTACTTGTTTTCTGCAGCACTGTTAGTGGTAGCACTGTTTTGTCAGCTGTGAGGTTGCATTTTGCTCATACACATAGAAAAATGTAATGAGATCAGATAAATATGTGCACATGGCCACGTGAACTGCTTATGTGCAGATACCTATGTGCTCATTCCTAATGTGCCTGATTTTGCAGTGAGCACTCAGGTAGCAACAGCCTTGCTCTGCTACCAACTCTGCTGACTGATTGTAGGACCCAGAACAACTTTGGGAGCGAGGTACAAAGCAAGGCCTGAAGGACAAAAAATTAAAATCCTAATGAAAGATGTGCACTGAAAAGTAACTTGGTGTTTTCATGTCCACCAACTGTGAAATCTCAATAAGAATTGTACAAATGTTCCCTCCTTCTTAGTAGAAATGTTCTGGATCCCATTTTTCTTGACTAGAGACTGACAGCTTTTAAAAGTGTTGTAATGGTGAAGTGGCATTAGCTGCACACCATTCACATCTTAAATTGCATTTTAATTGTTGTGTTCTTTGCTATTCTTGTAAAATAGTTGGGTATGGTCAGGATCTTGATTTCCAGCACTTCTACTTGCTCTTTATTTTCTTGTTTTGTATGTTATTCATTTTTTGTTGAATTATGTCTTTCTGTGATCAGTTGGCATGGAAACATGGCTCCTTTATAGGCCAGTTGCTTTTAGCATTAATTTGCAGGTACTTGTTTTTGAATGTGAAAATGGGAACCATTTATGTTCTTCACCATTCCCCATCATTAATATGAGCATGCTTTCCGATGCATTGTCAATTATCTTGCCTTCTGTCTTACAAGGAAAAATGTACTCTTACAGCAAGAAAAAAAAATTACTGCATCATGTGCACTATATTAGACAGTACTTCATGTAAGGTTTTTTTATACATACAACTTAGCAGAATCAGTAAAACAAAGACTAATACCAAAACTTAGTTTATGGTCAGAAAGTACCCAACACTTCTTAATAATGCAAGATGACACCACCCAGTTTTTGTTTCATTAATTTATTTATTGACATTGCTCTTTATTTTTTTTATTATTGGCAGGGTGCCCTGTTTTCTTTTAGGAGTTTACTGCATTTCACTGGGAAAAAAGTTAGAGATTTACTTTGACTGGTACTGACAAAAGTAAGGGAATAATTTCATTAATATATTGTGATTTTTAGTTAGTGGAGTTTGAAATTCCTGAAATACCTCGATACTGGCAAAAGTCGTATTCTGGGCTTCTTTTAGAGTTATTGGAGCAATATTCATAGTGCTGTTACATCCTGCAGCAACTGCTGCTTGGAGAAAAACAAGGTAGTACTATCACACATCTTCACAGAAAGTAGTTAGGCTATTAGTATTTGTTCACATTTATAGATATTTGGAACTCTGTCTGAATAAATAATGTTTTAACTATTGATAACTATCTAGTTTAAGATCTGCTATAAACAGTTGTAGAATTTTTGTTTCCAGTGTAGTTGCTTTCAAGTTCTTTAGGATGAGATTTAATCACTTTCCTGACAGCTCCAGACCTTTGTCTGAAGAGCTTTGTACAGATTGGATACGCAGAATAAAAATAAGATTTGAATTCATGTACTTTGGCTCATTCTTCTCCAGCCTGTTCCAGGCTTCAGACCCTTTGTTTCACTAACCATTTATTAGGGAGCATGCAAAACAAATAAATTCAATTGGTACTGCTCATAACTCAATTTTACATGTTTAATAAACAGTCAGTTCATCTGGCCTGTTTGGGTGTAGTACTAAACTGCTTTTTCTTTATTCTCTAAGTTAAAGTACACACAGTTCAATTTCAAAGCTGTAAGTCTGTGCAGCATTTAACAAATTTCAGTGAAAGCACTACAGAGCTGCAGGTTAGAAATATTTTGTTCATGCCGTTTGCCCTATGTTATGAATGTCATGGCATTACTCAGCAACCATATTCCTCATTCCCTCTGGACAGTTAAAAAAAAATAACTGTAAAACAAAACCAATCTCTCTAGGTCCAACCCCCATATTTTTGCATTTATTGTTTTCTTTAAATAACTTTGGTGGAAGAGAAGCATTTCACTTCATGCCAAACCCTTCTACTGCAACTGTTCAGAGCTTTCTTGTAGTTACTTACCAGTGGTTTTCTTGGAGGTTGAGAGAGTTTAGTACAGCAGTTTACAGACCAGATTTTCACTAATCATAATGCAGCTGTGAGAAGTTGGGCCTTGATGCTTCCTGTGTGACACTATCTCATCATGCAGAGTAAAACCATTTCTTCCTCCCTTCAACCCCCACCCTCATTCTCTCAACACATCTATTGAAAAAGAAAATGAGTCCCACCTCAGTCTTGGTGCACTGCAGAGTAACTGGTGACAGGATGCACTAAACTGGTTTTTTCCCTCCCCATCCCTCCTTGCAATACCTGATGGTGCTCCTGGTCCAGGCAGGGCTGCAGACAAACACACAGAGGATAAAACTCCCACTGTTAATTCACTTAATCTCCGTACTGAATTGTAATGTTTCTAGTGTAGATTGAACTCTCCTTTCATAATCTTTCTTGAACTAAACTTTCAGTAACCAGCACAGCCTCTTCTGACATATTATTCCTTCTTTAACCAGATGTTGAGTGTGGCTGGTGTCCCTTCTCAAATTCATTTATCCAGAGGTAGACTACTCACTGAAATCAAAGGCTTCCCATGCTGTGGAAAGCTCTCCTGTATTCTGTTGTGGGTCCTTGTCAGACCTCCCAGAGAATTAAGCTGCTAGTCATGTTGTCCTTCAGATATTTTTGACATAAAAGTTTAATTATCTTTATGTGAAGTGTTTAATATAAGCTTTAAGGGATGTATAGCTCTGATTAAATTGAAAATTTTATATCAGCCCGAGTGTCACCTTTCACAATGCCCTGTGATGGTGTAGACTTCATAAGAAAATAAGGCTAATTCATTATTCCAAAAGAAAAAAAAAAAAAGCACAGGTGGAGTTTCTTGTTATTTCATGGACCAGCACCTGTTTAATCACTGGTTGAGGGTACCTTATTTTAATCTGGTTTACAGTGCAGATGAAATAAATGACTCATCTGGGCTACTCATGGATGTACAATTTTCATCACAAAGAGTTGTTTTTCAGATTTCATTTATTATTCTCGGCACTTGTTTTATGCCTTCCTTTTGTAACTGGGGTGACAATCCTGACCCAGAGGGACAGAACAAATGAAAAGATTGATGAAAATGTTTTAAAAGCTACAGTTTCTTCTGAAATAATTGCTGTGCTCTCAAAATACCTAATAAGCAAAAGGAGAGTGACTGTAGCCGGTTAGGGAGCAGAAGTAATAAATAACTTGTGGGTTTTTACTTTTGCAGTGACAGACCTGCACAACTTTGGTTTGCTTTATATCCAGAAAATAGGGAAAATAATGTGTTATGAAGACCTGTTACTTGTGTCTCAGTCCCAAGGTCAGTGGTTCAAGCTTCATGTTCTTCTGATATTCTGGAAAATAATCACAATGGTTTCTTGGTTTCTGGGAGTTATCTGGTAGCTGTTGTATTACACTGAGAAAGCTCTCAGGTGTCATTTTCTCCCAATTTTTCAGAAATCACAGCCAGTAGGAAGCAGTTAAACTGGTTTTCCAGCATCTTTCCCTATGCTGTGTCCACTCTCTGAACAACAGAATGAGTTTAAAGTTTACTTTGCATGAACTTAGTGATGGTTTGATTATCTCTGAATGATAAAATTCCAAGTAATGTGTTTCCTGTCAACTTGTAGAAATAGAGTGCTCCTGCAGCCTTTCAGCACACTGCTGTTTATCCTGCTACTGACATTCCTCCTGCTTCTGATTTCAAAAACATAGAAAAATCATAGAGTAAGATTTCTTATTTTGGGAATTTTTTTTTACTACATCCATTCGAATGGAAATCAGACCAATGTAATTGCTTCTCTGGCTGTTTTCATTCTATATTTTATTTCAGAAGGGGTCCATTTTTTTGTAATTGTCTGATTTTCACAAAGAGTGTCACTGCAGAAGTCTAAGGCTGTCACTGTGAGAGGGGGAGATGACATTTGTGTGACGCACAGATGTGCCGTGGGCAGATTTTGTAAATGTCTCTGCCTGCACATTGGCGGACACACGAGCTGGAGCAAGTTTGTTTTTAGGCTAAACCAGGCTAGGATAAAACTACGAACTGTCATGTTAACTGTATTTACAGAGCAATGTACTAGTGAATGCATTTTCCAAAACACAGTCACTCAATCACACCAAAAATACACAGAGAGAAGGTGGCAAGAAATCCATGTCGAGAGTGATGAGTACCCTTTTGCCTTAAGATTCTCTAACTCTTAATGATGAATTCAATAACTCCTTATATAATAGTTCCCCTGTAACTGATGTGTTCTAGCACTGGTAAATGTTTTATGCAATTTACAGAGACAGAACATGATTTGTGCCCTGAAAAATTTATAAGTATCTGCAAAGCATTTTAGTGCATATGAATGGATCCTTTTCAAGTTGAAAATGGTTAAACAGCGGAGACTAAAAGAAACTATAAGGCCTAGTAAAAAAATGCAAATAAAGGAAATTTTTAAACGCTTCTGGCTTTTGACCATCAGAAAGATCTTAAAATGTTCAAAAACCTTCCCTAAACCCCTTCAGCATGTGGTATGTGTGGGAAGAAATATTTTGCTTCTCTCATCAAGTTGTGGAAATAACTCCCAATTTGAACTGTTTTTCTGTGCAGCTTTAACTGTGATGCTGAGACCAGAGCCTTTGTAATTGAAACTCAAATTTCTACTTAAAGAAAAGCTCAGTAGAACAGCTCTCTTGCATCATGTGCATTGGTTATATTATGATTAAATGTAACATGATAACATAAACCCAGCTTTTGCCTTAAAGTGCCTGTTTTATTTGGCACTTTGACTGTTGTTACTGGCTGGTTCTCAGTGAGCTTGTAATTTTTTATACATCCTGTTTGCTTACCTTCAAAATGAGTATCTTTTTAGAAAAAGCTATTTATTTAAGCTGCAGAGGACCCTGGATGGGACGTGCAGGATTTCAATTTCACTATACTCCAGATTTTCTCAGTGAGTTCTACAACAACACTGTTCTCTAGTTTGTGATCATCTTCAGCCATTTTCTTAATATTGATAAAGAACAGCAGAGGTCAGGTGCTGTGGGAGGAACCAGACAGGGAGAAAGAAAAAAATCTTTAAGGAGCCCTTTGCAAAGGTTTAGTGTTTGTCAGAGTTGCTTTGGTTTTCTGAAGAACATAATGAAGTGTAACTTGAGGGATTTTATTATCCTCATTTACCAGAATCCTTAATACTGTGTTGAATTGACCTGTTTTAATTATGCTCAACTTAGCAGTCTGGACTATGTATATGTGTGTGTGTATATATGTATATTTGTTCAAGTTTTTAGCTGTCTGTCCTAAAGTTTCCAGCTTTCCTCCCTTCTTCCCATCCCTAAACAAGTCACAGTATTTTGTTGTTGTTGTTTCACTGTAAGGATTGCTGACACACAGCATCATGATGTTCTGTTTAGAGGATAGTGCATCACATTTGATGCTTTCCCAGAATTAAAAAACAAACAAACAAAAAAAAACCCCAAAACCACAAAACAAAACAAAAAAAAAAAACTTAAGGAGTTACAAAGAAACTGGAGAGTGTTCAAGATGTAAAATATTTCCATACTGTTATTTTTAGTGTCATCAGAATGTGTTCTACTGACCTCAAGAAAAGAAAATAAACCTTGTGGAAATAATTTGGTTATCCAAGGCCCCACACTTGCTTATCTTCAGACTTTTTGATAAGGAAAATAAGGAGTGTCCTAGGTAGTAGTTTAACGTTCTTGGGTCAAAGTACAGGTGTGCTGTTGGAGAAATTGCTTTTGGTGTTTGGGATCAGAATAAAGGAAGCCTTTGATGTTGGCTCCACTTGGATTATTTGGTTTCTCTCTCAGAGACAACATCCTATACAACGTGTAAAATCTGAGAAAAGCACAGAGAGTGTAGCCATTAGCACAGGCTGCATTCAGAAATTTTATGTTGTAATAAATTCTTGGCAGTGTCTTTAAAACATAATGTGAAATTAATACTGAAAGCAGTTGTAATGACAAAGCTAAAAAGTGGTGTTTTCTCCCAAAGCATGTTTCCAGCTCAGGCAGTGGTTTAAAACAAAACAAACAAAAAACCCCAAACCTGCTGGAATAAAATAATTTGTTAAAAGAATAACATTTTTGGTTGAGAGGAAAAAAAGTAGTTTTCTTCTTTTTTTCCTTCATAGTTCAAATACATATGTCATGGGCACATCAAGACTCATTCCTTGAGGGAGTTACATTTTAAATTAACATTATGTGGCTGTTGAACTTTTATCAAAATCACAGCCAAGATGCTAATTTTGATAACTTAATTTAAAATGGAAAGGCAGTGGTTGTATGCTTTCTACTGAATAGATGGGTAAAGGAGTGAGGATAAAGGCCACTGATGCACTTCATATGCAGCACAGCCCTCTTTTGCCAATCTGTTCCAATCTGGTGTTATTTATCCTCAGTATTGCCCTAAAAAGCTCCAGCACCACTTCTTCCGTGGAAAGTGTTTTAGTAAGTCTTGGCATGATCTGTATTACTGGAATGGCTCAGGGAGTTAATCATTCTGCTCCTAGTGCAATTGTTGAAACAGATTGTTTTTCCAGTTTCTGCCAGCAGGATTTTTTTTTTTTTTTTTTTTTTTTTTAAGCTACCCTCCTCCACCAAAAAAGCTTT
>VWYO01002932.1:287348-347562 GCA_013400275.1 Rhadina sibilatrix | reverse complement strand
AAAAAAAAAAAAAAAGACTGGTTAGGGATCACTATTAAAAACACAGCTAAACCCTATGTCCTTGTGGTTGTCAGAATAATGTCCTGAGAATGGCAAGTTGACTTGCTTTGTGAGCATGGAAAAGTAATGAGGAATCATGATTCAGGTTGATGAACAGCAGGGAAACGCAGAATTTTCTAAACAGAAGCCATTAGTTTATTTTGTTTGATTGTACCAAAAGGGAGGAGAGTAGTCTGAAATAGTTTGTGCTGAGGCTGTTGTGTTGTCGGCTGTAGTGATTGCTTAGGTGCCCAGGCTCATTTCCCACAGGTAGCAAAATAATGATGTGATGTGTGCAGAAATCTTACACGCGTGGAGGGCTGTGGACCGGGGTGGTAATTACACGGCGGTGGTGTCGGGTTTACATTTTGTGTCAGGGAATGAGCCGGGAGTGTCCTGCAGAGCTCTGGGCGCGTTTCAGCCTTCACAGTTAACAGGAGGATACATGGGTGTGACTGCTCTGCACATCAGCGGGTCAACACAGCACAGGAAACCACTTGTATTTTTCTTGGTCTCTTGCAAATTAAAAAGAAAAGAAGGAAGATGACTTGTTCTTACCGAGTTCAGGTAAATAAAAAGCGTAGATACCAGCAGTGTTCATCCAGTGTGTGCTTCCAGTAAAGCCCCAGTGTGCTGAGCGTTAACCTCTGAGCCCCGGGGACTTCATAGGGGCTGCACACGTGCTTTAAGGGCAGCTTATGCTCAGTTTGCCTTTGCAAGTGTACTCTGAAGTCCGTCTTGTTACTTGGAAAATCAGTTTGGGATTGTTCCTCTAAATTTTAATAAGCCTTGCAGCAGGTTCCTAAAATCTTAGAAAATATCGTTAGAGGCATTAAATGAGATGAGAAAAGGAGGAAATTAAGTTTAATCTGCTAGCTAATTCAGGCTTCTGAGGGTGGCTTTCACTTTTGTTCCTTGCTGGGTTTTTTTATTTAAAAGTATTCTCCTCTGTGCCTCCCTCCAACCCTGCATCCCAAATCATAGGAAATTGCATCCTGCTCGTCTTGAAGGCAGTAGCAAAAAGTGTTGGCTCAGATTCTGATGGAATCATGAGATTTTTGTGTTGCATATTCAGCACCTAAATATGCTGAATATCAAAATACTGAAAGATAAATGCGCTTTTTTTCTTTTCTTGCATCCATTTCACTGATCCTTGTACCTGAGTTGTATTTTAAACTTCTAATTGACTGCTCTTAGAATTTTGCACTAACTTGAATCTCAGTATCTTGGACTTGGGTTCATGGTGCACAAAACAATGAGTCTGCCCAAACAGTCCAAAATATAGAAATGCATGATAGGTCAGGAACTTTGAAATACGTTTTTAAGTATGATTCCTAGGAATTTAATAATGCATATTGGCAAATCTAATTCATAACAGCTTCTGTGTTCATGTTATGAGGAGCATATTTTTTGTTTGACAACTTTCTTTCCTTGACTTAGTACTAGCATTTATTTTTGAAAATAATGCAAATTTTTGTGGGGAGTTATGGAAAATAAGTGACAGCTCTCACTGAATTTACACCTTGGTAAGAATATAAAATAAAGGTAAATGCCAAAGGGGTTAGTCTCATGTTACATGTGCAAGACTATAAATTAGTTGAATGTCCAACCTGTCATTTTCAGGTCTTGTTTTTGTAAATATTGATGGGATTTTTTTCAGTAGTTTGCATTTTGTTAAAAAAGTAAATCACTTTGATGTTTTACAGTGTACAAAGGAAGTCTTTTACCACAAATTATTTGAAAAGGACATTGTCAAGGGATTTTTCTTCCTTATTTAATCTTTGCACTTGTAAGAATCCCCAGTGACGGGAAAGCTTTCTTGCCAGGCTGCTCTCCACCATTTCATGTGCCTCTTGGTTTTTGATTGTGGGGTTACTGATAAGTGTTGTGCTTTTTGGCATTGATGTATTTTTCAGAAAAAAGAATTGAAGCATTTGTTTTGAAAAAAGAAAAACACATTTAAAGAATTACATGGACTTTGCAAACAGATTTAAGGAAGTGAAAGGTAGGTCAAGTTTTGGGCCTACAAACCTGACAGTGTCCTTTACTTTTAACGTGTATGCCTTATATGAGACACTCCTCAGCCTGATGATGTTGCATTGATCAGCAGTAGAAAAACTTGAAAATTGCATTGTTCATCATTAATTTGATAGCTTTGCATTTCAATACGTTTTCTGATGTCCGTAAACCATGGCAGCATACTTTGAGATTTCTGGTATTTGGGCAAAGTGATTGCTTCAATTACTGTCAGTTTATACCATAAAAGGTTGTTTTACAGAAAGTTTAAAATACATTTTAACAGCCTAGGTTATTTCTTACCCTGCAGTCATGGGTATGCCTAATGGCATTGGCTTCTTCCCCCTTGGAGTGTAGCACAAACAATGCACCTTTGTTTAAGGAGCAGGAGATGCAGGCTGGATTTGGGAGGGAGGAAGACACTACTCCACTTAGGTGGCTTCTTCCCAGTTTAAAAAAAATCTTGTACTGAGGTTGGTCTGATCACTTGTAAATCCCCATGCTGTCAAAGGTGTGGAGGTAAAACAATTCCCAGCCATTCCATTCTCGTTTTGGTTGCAAAGCTGGATGGTGAGCTCATTAATCCCCTTGTTTGTGGGACCCACAGTCAGTTGTGCACAGGGCTGGCTTCCTCTCAGGTTCTGCAGCTGAAAACTGGTTTTTCAGTTCCCAAGTTTATTTCCATAGGAGCTGGACTAGAATGAGATCTTGATAGGTTTTTTTGGGTGTTTTTTTCCAGGAAAGCTAGTCCAGACTGCAGCTGTGCAAAGGCACAGTGCTGTGAGCCACATGGTGAATAGCTGCTGCCTAAGGACAGCTGCTCTCTCTGTCTCTGCACCTTATACCTGGTATTAATTTAGAAAAATTCCAGCAGCCACTGGCACAGTAGCTATTACTGGGATAAGAGCTTCCCCACCAGATTATTTCCACATGGGGGCAGGGCAGAAACCCCAGACTAACAGCTGGATTAGAACTGTTGGGAAAGTGTTAGGTTTTTCCTTTAATACATTTAGATAACCTTAAGGGCCTGACTTACACCCAGCAAAACCATCAAGTTCAGAGTTAAGGCTTCTCACTCCATCTCTGGTACCCACTGAACCACTTGGCTTTCCAGCATGGGGATTTTGGAGGTCACACACTATCCCTGGATCCCTACTCACCCAGGCAAAGCCTTGGCCATGTGAGTGGTGCCCACCCTTCCAGGTAAATTGTATTTACAATACACCTGCTGTCCTGTGTCTTAACACTCCACTGCTTTCCCTGGAATGTTAATGGCCAGTGGCAGCACAGCAGGTGTGGTGGAAAGCCAGGAGCCATAGGGGGAAGGGTACAGATGCAGTGAGAAGCTTTAACTTTGGATTTCCTGCCTTCTGTGAGCACGAGTCAGACCCTTAATGTTGTTTTAATGTATTGTTTGTGTTTAATTTTTAGTAAAAATTTGAACACCATCCAGGCTACAGAGGTTGCAGTGGATAAGAAGTATAAAAGCTTTGGTTCAAGATTACAGGAGGCTGCAAGAAAAATTAAAGACATGGAAATGAGGATGGAATGACAGGCTGCTATTTTGCCTCTGAATACTGAAGATTGTAAAGCATTGAGAAATCGAATTCATGACCCTGGAAATCAAGCTCAGATTAAGAAATGTCAGGTTGGTAGGGGTTCCTGAAAGTCTTGAGTTAGGATAAACTGAGACTGTTTTCCTATAACAGAGGTTATAGGGATGTGGGGGTGGATGGTATAATTTTTGTTATCTGTATAATGTGAAATGCTATACCACAATACTTAAATAAGCCAGCTAAAAGTTGTTTGTTTTTCTTTTTTTAATCAGCTTCACATTTGGTGTGTTGAATGTCGCTTCTGACCGCTTTACACTTACTTCTCTCTGGCACAGAAATGCATCATTCACTGTAAATGTAGGCATGGAAAACAGTGCTCTGAAATGCACATTGCTTTCTGCTGCCTCTGCGAGGGTCTCCTGCAAAGCCAAGGGCACAGTGCAGTGTGACATTTCTAGATAAAAACCAGGCAGATCATATCTAAGTGGTGGAAGAGGAAGCTTTTTGTACAAAAGGTTCTGGTTCATAGTGAAGCCGTGTCTTCCCAAATGCAAACTTTAACTAGTGACTGCCACTGTGATGAAGTTCCTGTAAGTTAACCTAAGTGGGGAGTTACTGCCTGCCATTCAGTGGCAGGATATTTAGGCAGAAAGATTGTGCAACAGGAAGTCTGTGCTGAAGTTCAGAAAGGATTTTGGCAAGCAAAGGTTTGTAGGGTTTTCGTGGTCAAGGTCACTGGATGTATTTGAGGTCTAAGGATCCTTAAAAAAGCCTTAGATTCTCTCAGGGAGGATTTGTTCTTCTGGTTGTGTTTATGACTTCTGTTCCTATGCTTTTGGGCTTGGTCTGGCATTCCCCTTAGCACCAATGTTACACAAGTAACTTGGTTGAAATCTTAGATATACTGGCATGAGGGGAAAACCAGACCACACCTTTATGTGTTTTAGAGAAATCATTATCTGAAAGGGCTCTGTTTAGTTCTGTAACATTTCATGATTTTTTGAGATACCTCTAATCAGAGAAGTGTTTCTTAGAAGTGAGAGTTTTTAATCTCATCTACTTTTTTCAGTTTGCACTATGTGCTCTGCTGTTCAGAGGGGCTTTAGTTGTAGCTCTAAGGGAATCACCTGTGCCATGTTTTTCATCATTCGTCTGCAACAACTTCAGTATCAAAGTTCTCAGTTTGGTTTGTTTTGGGGTTTTTTTTGTTTGTTTTGTTGTTTTGGGGTTTTTACTGTTGTTGTTTTTGTATTTTTAGCTAGCATTTAGACTTGTTATTGAAGTTCTGGCTTTGCTGTACTGACAAGACCATGACCATAACATTTCAGTTGTTGAATGAGCACAGTTACTCTAAGCAAAATGAAGAGGTCTTGCAATGTCATTTTTGCATCTGTTTCTAGACATCATTGCATTTTATTAATGCTGTTACATATACTGTTTCTAAAAAATGTGAACAAGTCTGTAACATGCTTCATCCTAGGATGTTTTCAAGTAAATTTAATGTGGAGTTTTATAATTAAATCCCCATTAAAGGATAGAATTGTTCCATTAATTACTTCAGTATTTTTATGTTGCGTATTCTGGTGTTTGTGTCCTGTATCACATTATTGGTATGTAGTTTATTTACTAGAAATATCTGTATGAGGGTTATGTGGCCATTTTTGGTTCAAGCAAGTATGAACAGCAAGCTGTCAAGATACACAGTTTTCAAAAATTACAAATTAACATCTCCCATTTAGTTTTGGTGGCTGGATATTACTGAAATAATGTGTACCAGAAGCATTTCTAAGCTTGTCTATCATAGTAGAGGTTAGGAGTGGGTATTTTTGCAACAGAGTGTAATTTCCATGGAAAACTTCACTGGTGGGTGTTTTCACCCATCTGAAAAATTGTGAGAGTACTGCAGAGTCAGTCAGTCCATTGGTATCATCAGATGTGGGGACATGCTGGAAGTAGAACAGAAAAGAACCAAATATAATGACTGTTTTTCTCTTGTCTTCAGGTATAAAAACTGTTTGAATAGGTAAAGAATTTAAATGCCAGACTATAGTGGTGCAGGGCTATCCTGAGTTGATTGGGAGTGGACATGGAATTTTTGGGTTCAGGCTAGGCCATTGAGAGAGACTGTGAAGGCAGCAGTCTCTGGAGCTGTCCAGGGGGAAGTAACATGATGTTTTTGTTGAGTTGTGAAAATCTCTCCTCCCAGCAGCTGGTTTTCTTTACCAGCTACCTTGTACAGCTGGGATTCTACTGATTTTCCATTCCACTTGAAATGCAGATACCAGTCTTTCAGGACTTGCTTTCTGACAGCAGGCTGGGACTTAAGATGCAATGATTGCTTGTAGAAGTTAACTGGATTGCCTCAGTCACTTGCATTGGTGTTGGACTACCTTGGATTATCAAGCAAATAAGCAATGTTTTATAATTCACACTGCAACAAAAAATGTGTTGAAATTTGTATACAAGAAATATCTAGCCTGATTCACTTTGCAGTGCTTAAAACTTCTTACTTTAAAAGAGAGAAAAAGATCATGTACTTTACTGTTCATTTTGCTTTTCATTATCTCCTCAGGAAGTCCTTTTTCCTACCCATGCTTAACTACTTTTTGTAAATGTAATGGTTTAATATTATTCCCGTGAGTACTTAAGTGTATTTATAGCATCTGTATTGTTAAAGAGATGCTCTCTAAATATCTTATGGATTACTTTTCATTTCTAGACTCTGTAAAGAGGATGTAAATTAAGGCTTCAGTTGGACTGATTTTTCTTTTCCCAGATATTTGATGTGTATTTCTTTGTCACTCCACAGTATTCAGAGTGTGATGGTGATTTAGGGAGGGACATTTTTTTCATGTTTTGTAAGAGTTTTTAGTGGTGCATTAAGAATGTTGTTTGACTAAGCCATATAGAACTGTTTGGTAAAACTTTTAAAGCCTAAGCAGACCTACATAGATCAGCAATTTGCCTGTAAACTTGGACACTGGATCCTCAGTAAATGGAAAGTTTTGCTGTTAAAGGCTTTTTTAATCTCAGCAGAATCATTATGTATGTAAATTGAATACTGAAATCCTTACTGAGTTGCTTATGATATTCCGTAAGCTCCACTCTTCTTGCAAGCCTGGGCAGGATATTTCTCACTCTTTCTAGAGCTCACAGAGATGTGGAATCCAATCAAAACCTAAAGGTTGAATAAGTTTGCACAGACACTTCATATTAGTGCAGTCAGATGTATCTTTAAAACACAAGTATACTGTTCCCTCAGTGGTTTTATCCATCTTTCAGAGTTCAGCCTTCTGAACCTCCATGGCATTTCTTTGTAAGGTCTTCTGTGTTTGGTTGACAGCTGAGTGTAAACGTGTTCCTGTTTTATTAACTTCAATCCTTGAAATCTTTTTCTACCATCAGAATAAACAAGATGAGCTATAACCTATTTTTAATCACATTTGCATGGCCTGAATAACAAATCTTCTCTGTTTCTTTGCAGGCATTCGACCTCCGATCATGAATGGGCCCATGCACCCGCGCCCTTTGGTAGCGTTGCTGGATGGCAGGGACTGTACAGTAGAAATGCCTATTCTGAAGGATGTAGCCACAGTGGCATTTTGTGATGCTCAGTCTACACAAGAAATTCATGAAAAGGTAATGTTTAAGAGGGCCAACTAATGTGTTTTAGGAAATGCAGATATTTTAATGATTTGGAGCAGTGTTGTGCGCAGCTGTGACGTCACAATGTCTGTGGTGAGCTGTGCTTTAGTGTGTCCTTGGCTAGGTGTTGTGCCTCTGCTTCCCTACTGAATTAGGCTTATGGAGAGAGTTACTTCTGGGCAAAATACTACTACATGATACCTTGAAATGCTCCTTGGAAACATTTCTGTTGCTCAGCCTTTGCCTGGAAAGACAAACCTCAAGTGTTGGATTGTCTGTGTGGGTAACTTTCTGATTTCTTTGTTTAGCCAAGGAATTGTGCAGGTGTGGTTAGGCAGCCATGTGCACTGGGAATTGCCGTTGCAGGAGAGTTTCAAAACAAGTGCTAACCCAAAATTTGCATGGAAAATGTGGTGAATGTCAACATAACTTGAGAACACATGCAAGGAATTGAAAACTTCTCAGTCTTCATTCATAATGGACATGCAGAGTAACTTAACTCAGCTTGCACAGTTGTGGATCCTTGATCACAGAGGTGTGAGGAGTTGGAGTTTGAGAAATTAACAATTTGTAATCTGCAGAAGGGATTTCTGCTGGTCATGAGAGTTTCAGGGACAAGACAGTGCTTTAAAATACTGTGATTTCAGTTTTTCAAGTAAATAGAGTGGAAAGGGGAATTTATCATAGCTTGTGAGACAGCAAAGTTACAAGCTAGGTAGTTTTTCACAGAGGAGCAAGGAGGCTGAGAGATTTTAACAAGGAAAGGTGGAAAACAAATGAGGATTTGAACGCCATTTGTGTACAGGGTCAAAAACAGGATTTTAGCAAATACCTTACTGTGTGTGCTCATTCAAGAAGGTTTTCTCCAACTGGGTAATTCGTGAGTTGCAGTTCTGTAGCAATTCCCTTCTGCCGAGGGTTCATCTGTCAATCACTTTTTATGGCTGAGGAGATTAAACTGTGGAAAATAAGTAACAAGTTTTAAAGTTGCAAATAAATAATGTAGTAGAACTCTGCTTCATCTCAGGTCAAAGCATTTGTTGCCTGTTCCACTGCTTTGGAAAGCAACTTGGATGATAAAGATACATTTCCCTCCTGAAAAATCAGGCTGCCAGTGCTTAAATGAATACTGACATTTACTGAGAGTGACCCAGTGTTTTGAAATAACTTTGTAGTTAGAGGACACTTATTACACTTCTTCAAAAATCTACTCATGTGTAAAGTTCTACTGGATTTGGTTGTCTCTTTGTTTCCCATTCTCCCTAGAAAAAACAGTTTATTTTCAGGCCAGTCTGCAAGGCTGCAATAGATGTTTTTATCCCTTAACCCCCAAGTTCTGTTTTATTGTAGATGTTGCATATGGCTGTGTGAAGTTGAGCATTACGTTTGTCAAACTCTTATCATGGCATAACTGGGAGTTCGGTTCATTGCATCCTATCAGAAAACTTCTGTCATTTAGGGTAAAAATATTTTAAGATTTCAGTGTTTAAATTTCTTATTAGAGATTGCATTACTGTTTGTAAAAGTTACTCACTGTGCATAAATTGGCTTTTATTTTACAGATAATGATGTGCAAATAAGTTCTCTCAGTAACTATCTAAGACTGCCTGCAAGTGTATTCAGTGTTTTGGTTTTGCTGCCAAAAATACAGTTGTTCATCCAAAAAAATTATTTCAAAACACTTAGCTTGTTTCCATCCTCGTTCCAGGTCAACTTTCTTTTTCGCTATCTCATGCTCCCTTGTCTGTTTGCCTCTTTTTCCCAGTCTCTCTTAGTTTCAGTGCCATTCACAGTTTCCTGCTTTTCCTGGCTCCTTGGCAGCCTACCCAGCACTCTGATTCCTGCAATATTGCTGCTCTTTTCCACTTCTGTACCTTTTAAGGCATAACCAGACTCAAGCACACCCTTGAGGTCTTTGTGTTGCCCAAGATTTTTTAGAGTTCATGTTCTTTGCTTTTTGGGTTTCCTGACCTTTGCTGTGTGTTCTGTAACATGGAAGTGCTGTGTAGATGGAGAGGGATAAATGTAAACAATGTGCAAGAGCTGGTAATAGGCATCTCAACCAAGAAGAGAGAAAATAGTGATTCTTGCAAACCCAGATGTAAAGACAGGAAGCACAACTAATTATGAATGGCCTTTAAAACAAAATGTACAGGCTGGAAAGAAGTCAAGAGTTTTTTTGAAGCTGAGTATGTTTTTTTATTCTCTTTTTTCTGTAATTATGTGCTTGGCTACATCTTGTTGCAAATCAAGTAGAAGAAAAAAGTGTGTGGTTGGTTGGGTTTACAGCTCCAAGCATTTACCCAGTTGACCAGAACACTGATGAAAGCAGTCCTTGGATGGAGATGGGAACAGAGTCTGTTGGGTAAACCAGTGCCCCAGTCTTAGCAGAGATTGGGGTAGAATGTATCAGATCCTTTGACTCCTGTTTTCTGAGCACAACATAAAATAATTTTCAAAAGGATACTACATTTCCATGTTTGTTGTTTTCAGTTAAAAAAGGGTTTAAAGCCGAACTTCCTGTTGAACAGAACCTGAAATTTTTCAGTCACACTTTTACATAGGGGTTAAATGTAGAAACAGTTCTAGTGATGACAGTTTTATCAAAGACCATTTCAAAGAGGAGCTAAAAAGTGACAAATGTTTTGAAACTGATATGAACAAATTCAGAATGGTACTGTTGTTCAGCTCTTTGATTAGTCCATGTTACAGCAATGGTTAAGTGAGATAATTTTTCAAGCTTCCAATTCTTTGTTTAGCAGTAAAGCTTGTGTTTACACCATCAGTGCTGTTTATATTCATGATGCAGTTAAAGCATTTTAGTTTTCCATCAGATTTAAATTCTCAAAGAACGCAGATTGAAAGGAAGCAGCCTTTTCTAAATACTGTTGTCTCTTTGGGAGTAAGTTGTCACCTCAGAGCTAATCCAAAACCTTGTAAATGTTCTAAAACCGAGTGAGCTTTGGATCAGACTCGTTTTGAAAGACTTTGGGAAAAACTGGGTTGAGTTGTCACCAGTGACTACCATAACTCCATAATATCCTTTGGTGTAGATGTTCAATCCATTGTAGCGTCTGATGAACTTGACCTGAATTGACACAATTCAGCCCTATTAATACACAGACTAACACACAGAGCTCCTGTTAAAGATTTTTCACTGAAGCCTTTTATTTAGTAAAAACGTTTTCATAGTCTGTGTTCTCAAATAGACTTCTGTCATTAAAACTGCATGTAATGGTCAGCAAATCCTGGCTTGGAAAACTGGCTTCAATCTAGTATTTAGACGGAAGTTGTGTATAGACTATACAGGTTATTTATGTAGTTGCATGTCTATTTGTATGTATATATTTTTATTGTTAATTTTTAGAAGACTAGAAATATACTCTCTCATATATATGCCACATGTATATATATGTAGTTTATATAGTGTATGGATATATAGGCTTTTAGAGAGTGTGTTGTCAGGAGCCTGCAAGTGAGTTTTGTTTATGTTTGTGTAAAATATTTATACTTGTATTTATGGACAGTATAAACTTAAGTATTAATGTTTAGGGTCCTCACTAGAGAGTATCCTGGCTGAGTAAAGTTTATATGAAATAGGTGGGTTACTGACAGCACCATGGATCATAGGAACCTAACAGGGAGCTGAGAGCTTGTAAAGAGAAGCAAGAACTTGTAAAAAGCAACACAAAAGCAACACAATATAACAGAGCTTTGGAGAGCCACTAAATACCACTTGAGCACACTGGCTTTTCTTTTTAGCTTTAATGGCATTGGTTTCATATGGACCCTTTGCAGTGTTGTAGGGAGGCTTTGAGAACAGCTCTGAGTCTCTGCAGCCTTCCCCATGTGACAGACTGTTGGTTACAAATTCAACATGCAGCTGCTTTTTGCAAGTTAAATAAGGCAAGGCCTACTCCGTTTTGGTAAAGTACATTTGTTCCACCCAAATGTGCAAAATATCTCAAGTCTGTTGGTGACACTGGAACATATTTTTTTTAGAGATGACACATCAAACTTCAAGTCCAAGAAATGCAACACTTTGTAGTTTCTAGAACCAGATTAAATACAGCACTTTCTAGTGATGATTTTTGTTTTTAAGACGGATACTTTGTCATATTCAACTTATAATTTATAATTTTTGTTTGTTTGTTTCTGCATTGAAGTAGTTTGGCATTTTATGTGCTGTGTTATGTTTCTATGATCTGGATTTGATCCATGAGTGTCTGGGATCAGCTTTTCTTAGTCAAATCTGTAGAAGTGTTTTGAGATGCTCCAGGAAGAGGAGGCCTTGCTGTTTAGTTCTTAGCATATTATGATCTATATTTTTGTAAAAGTAAGCAAGATACTCAGAGTTCTTCTGCAGGTAATGAGATTTGTGTGTCACAGTGGTGACTGTGGTGTTTGGCATGATGGCTAAAATAGTGTGGTGCTGAAAAAAGCGGGGGGGAAATGTAGATGTGAAAACATTTAGAAGGATTTCAACTTTGGGTAATCAGTACTCAGGATTTGTTAAATTCTTGGAAATGGAAATGTCTCCTACTACTGTGTCATCTGTTCCCTAAGAGCCTTGGAGACCTGGCATGTTTTGAAAGCAGAGTAGTCATTTGGAGGTTGAAGAATAGCAGAAAGACCTGTCCAAGCTGTTGTGATGGGAAAAGCTGTCAGCTCATGGAATAGGGAATGAAAAAGACTTTCAGCAGTGAGCTGTAGTTTCACTTGGAAGCAAGTCTGAAGGCATAGGAATCAGGCAGGTGAGCTACATAATCATTTGGTAACAGAAGGAAGCCAGCTCATGTCCCACGTTTCAGCTTTTTGCCTCGGATCCTTTCTTCCCAGAGAGCACAATTGCAGTGTGGTGAAAGCAGGAATGGCTTTTGGAGGAACACAGCTGACTCTGCTCATTTTCTGTCAGGGTTTTCCATTGCCTTTCCTCACAAGAAATCAAAGAGCGTGGTCTGACTGCCACATACTCAGGCTGATGTGGAATTTCTGTCTTGCTTGCTGTCTTGCTCACAAGTTTGATCTCCTTGTAATAAAATTATTCTTGAATTTATTAAGAATTCCATCAAGTTCATTATGGGAAATGATGGGGAAAAATCATATATTTTCCCTGATTTTCTCAATGCATCCCTCTCTTCTGTTAAACGATCAGTAAATTCCTCCTATGCACAGTTGTTTTCTTCTAAAGATCATTTCATTTTCTGGAATTGCTAATATTTATGCTGAATGTCAGTTTCATGGGTTATATTCAGATTTAGATCAGTTTTTGATTTTACTCATTGAAAAACTTGTCTAACTTCCTTGTGTGCATTTAATATATGTAATGACTGAGAATATAATTAATGCAAATAACTCCAAAATACAAAAACTTTCACTGTTTTTTTTTAATCATCAGTGGTGAATATTTCTAACTTCAGATTTTCTGCTATTATTTTCTGCTTTTTTGGCATATTTTGATCACATGTCCAGTAGCAAAAACCAGTAATATAATTAAATTATCAAACTAATGTGATAAAACACACTTGCAGGGTATTACATTTTTAGCAGTGGATTTCCTTGCTAACTAGCCCATAATCCTAGGAGAGGCTCAGTCACTAAAAAGAAATTCTAAAAGATTTGTCACTTGCATTTGCTTGTTCCATATCCCATGTGATGGATAAATAACTGCTTGTGGAAATAGCTAGTGTCAGCATTAAGCTATAGCTAGGAAATATTTTCCCTTTTATTGAACACATTCCCAGGCTTTCCAGTACTCTTCTGTCTCCTCCTAGTGCCAAGCCATAACCTAGATGGGCCCAAAAAATGTGTTGTAATGGGTCCACACCAGTGCTCTTAGAGTCCAAATGCCAGTCTTGACTGGCTAAGTTAATAAAATATGCATGATTATGAAATGAAAATCTGCTTCCCAAAGTGAATCACTATGATACTAAAACACAAATGTCTGAACCAGTTCAGCTGTGCTTTAACCCCTGCTGGATGCAGTCCTTAAAGCAGTGGCAGCTCTGTACCCCCAAAGTACACTCACCACTGGCCTTGCCCCATCTAGGGGTGGAGGCTCTGGCTGTCACAGAGCCTTGTGACGTCACAATGCTTCTAAGTTTCCTTGGAACTTCTAAGCTTCTTCAGTTTTAGCTTTAGCTCATCTGACAGCTACACAGATGATGTTTTCTCCTACAGCACAGGCATCCAGAGCAACCTTGGGAGGGGTGGGGGAAAATAAATGATGAAACACAGAATAAGGGATATGGCTTGTTGGAGACAACCAGAATATCATAACTTGATCTTGAAGCTTGAAGGCAACAAGTGCTGCAACTGACTTTGAAGAAGTTTTCACATCACTGAGGCTGGGAGATCCTTGAACAGTTTTATTTCAGCCTCTAGTGGGAGCAGAAATAACCTAAGGGCATTTTAGGTGGGCTCTCTGATCCTAAGAGTGACTGTTTCTTGTGTAGGATTCCTCAGGCCTGGTGCATGCCTGTAATGTCAGTGGAGAAGCAAACCCATTGAACTGTGTTGAGTTTTTTATTAACCCTGTGTAACAGCTCAAGGTAACACCTTCTGGTGATTGCAGTCTTTCTGATTGGGAACTGCTGGATGTAATCTCCAAAGGACTTGTTTGCACCATTAAAATCAAGTTTTCTGTGTGTGTAATCATTTTATAAGATCAGAGCCTACAGCTGGTCTTTGAATTATGTTGTAGCTGCATTCTTGAAGGATGTGTAATTTGTAATTTTTTTTTTGCAGTTCTTACTAATAAATGCTAATTCTGCTCAAAGGAATCTGGTCTTTATCTGAGTTATAACTGAAGTTCTCAGTCCAGAAACACATGTTGAACTAGCATAAATAATCTCGTGAAGTATTCAGTAATAAGTGCTTTTCTTTAATTTTTATGGAGTTTGGTTTTATTTTCTTTTAATTTTTTTCTTTTTGTATTTCAAGTATTGCTGCAGATCCTGGGTTCCAGCAATTGTAATCTTCTGTGTGCAAGATCGCTTTGCTGCAATCGTTTTTTAAAACATATGTATGTTGATTATTTTTACTGACCTTGCAGTACTCTAGGAGATGCTCATATGAGCAGAAATAATTCAGATGACAGAATCTGTACATGTACCAGACCCAAAAATCTGTTGAATAAGAAATTTAGAGCCCTCTGCAGAACTTCTGTCTGAAGTGTGTCATAGGAATCTCTTGAAGTTATTACAGCTGGCTTAGCTACTGAAATGATTCCTGCATGTTTTGTGTCCTGTAGAACAATTAGGATATTAGCTATTGCACTGAAGGCATGAGCACAGGGAAGGGTTTTGAGGAAGTAATGCAATTTGTGTATAAAGAGGAAAATGCTCTTTGTTGTCTGAAAAATAAATTTGTATCAGCTGTGTGGGGCAGTGTCACTGTTTGGTAGCAGAATTCAAAACTGCTGGGCGTGTCTGGCTCCCTTTTCCACACCCCTTCCCTTCTCCCTCTCCCTACTCCACACCCCTTCCTCTTAAGTGGTCTTCAGTAGGTTGGATGCACTCTAACATAATTTAACTTGTCAGAGACCTCTCACTGTCTTTTATTTTTGCTGCTCTGGTGCTCTCGCAAATTTTAGGGGTTTTTCTGCAGTATTCTTACTTTCATGCAATTTCTTATTTCTCAGAGGCTTTGGATTTTCCTGGACAGTGTCAAGTTTGACATCTCAGTTAATACTAATTTATGTGACATCCAGTTTTCCATCAGTGAGAGCTTATGTGCAGTGTCAGTAAACTGAGGGGCAAACACTTTTGTTCTTGTGAGCGAATTGACCGATTTCAGTCTCCGTTGTCAAAGGGGTTTGTGATGGCTGAATGTTTTCTATTCAGGTATCAAGTGGTTTAATAGGGCAGTGAATGCCTGTACCACTGTGTTTGTGAAGAGATGCTGCTCTGTAACTCCATTCAAAGCTGAATGTCAGCTGCCTAAGCATAAAATACTCACTGTGCGTGGGGAGTGTTTGCTCCCATGTTGTGCCGCTTCTGTGTGTGCAGATGCAGTCCAGCAGCACTTGTGCTCGGGGTCACTACTGCAGAGCATTTCCTGTGGAATGAGGAGAGTTTTCCCTCTTATTAAGAGCACAGGTACAGATAGATCTCTTAGTTCTTTTGAAGCTGATCCTATCCTGCTAGAACGGAGACTTCAGATGAAAAAGGCTTACCAAGGGGCTGGGAGATATTTGGAGAAAAAAACCTTTAAAAGAAAAACCCTGGATCTGTATTTAATGCTTTTACTCTCTTTTATACTTTAAAATATGTGTATGAGATGAAACTGAGATGCTGTGAAAGAAGAAAATAAGTATTTTTTTCTTCCATTTTATTTATAGGTACTAAATGAAGCAGTGGGTGCGTTGATGTATCACACTATAACTTTAACTCGAGAAGACCTGGAGAAATTTAAAGCACTTCGAATAATTGTCCGAATTGGCAGTGGTTTTGATAATATTGACATCAAATCTGCTGGAGATTTAGGTATGGCTATTACAAACTTTATTTTGTATTTTACACTTGCCTCCAGAAATCTGATAGCATCTAAATCTTTGTATTAATGTTTTCTGTGTATTTTATACTAGCATCATATGTAAGTTGTATAATTTTCTCATCAGAGTATAAAACTCATTATGGAGATACTAGCATTAGTTAATTAAGTGATAATATTAACAGCTTTGTGGCAGGATGGCAATCTGCCTGCTCAATATAAACTCAAGGAGTAAGGCCATAATTTTTCATCTCTTTCTTTTTTACCCCAATTGTATATTTTAATTACTACCTCTGTAATCCAATTACAAAATATAATTCCATCACCATGGCATACTACTTCTGTTTAAATAAAAAAATGAGATCATTATCAGCTGTCTGAGACTTATTTATGATGCATGAGATTTGGTACTAAACCACTCCATAAAACAGAAATACCGATTTTATAGGAAAATCAGTTGTTGCATTTTCAGAATAAATTCAGCTACTGGAACTATGAAGTGGTGGTACTTGATGTTTGACTGAAAAAAAAGCAACAGTCTGATCTGTACTTTTCTTACCTTAGGTTAAACTATCTCCTACCTAATAATCTAAAGGCCAGCCTACCATTGGAATAAAGATTTTGTTTCTTTTCCAAGATTATGACAACCAAGTATGTTTCCCATTATGCTCTGGAAAGATCTTGGAAACATTAATTTCAATGTGGCAGTGCTTAGTCCTAGCAATAGGCCCACTGCTGTTGTGAGGAGCTGTAGTATGGTCTGTTTATCAGCTAATGATAAAAAAATACTCACTGTAATGGTGGCAGAGCCTTAACCACTCCTTGCTGAGTTTTATAAAGAACAGGTCAGGGCTGAAAGTGTGCAAGGCTGTGTTTTGCCTGCTTTAACTGGTGCTGCAGTCAGACACATGTTGTGAGCCTCAGAAAACCTGCATGTGTGGAGAGATTGGCCTGGGGTAAAATCCTAGATCAAAAGCCAAAATGTAGGTTCAGATCAAAGGCTCAGACCAGTCAGGAGCTCAGTTTGTGGAGAAAATCCCTGATAAGTGGAAGATCTTTGGAGGTTTGCTGACTGCCTCTTCTGCAGGTCTCCATGCTGGATTGTAACCCAAGTTACAACCTGAGTGCAGCCACGTAGTTTTTCGAGCTAGAGTATGTAGCAGATTTGGGAAATTCTTGTTCATATGAAATGCTAAATGGCCACATTCCTCATCTTTCAGTTCCTGTCTTGTGATTAGACCAAGTTATAAATAGTTAGGGTCCAACCTGTTCGTGTATCCCTTAATTTGCAAAATATTGTTGTCCACTTGGTCAAAAGCCAGTGGTGGAAAGATTACAGTAAAATCTCTGATTTTAATATTTAGTTTGGGTGAAATGGCTGGAATGAAATTACTGAGACAAAGAGCCTTGCATTTGTTAACCTGGTGTAAACAATAAAAATCTTAAGGAGGCAATGTGAGAGTGATCTATTCTTTATAAAAAGCTTTGATTTGTTTTTGAAATGCAGATTTAGACTAGAGTCCAGTGTATTCCTGAACTTCTGTAGTAACTTCTTGAGTTGTTTTTCTTACAGCTGGCACATGGGGTTGTTACCAGCTTTTCCTATTAAACAATATTTTACATTGGCACGAAAATATGTATTTCTTGGATAAAACATACTTTTTCTCCACTTTATTAATAGTTGACTAGAAAATACGTACAGGTTGTGGGTGTAGCTGGATGTAAGTGAAGTGGGAGTCGGGGTAATGCCTCTTGACTCCTGCACTTTTCAGCATTGAAACCTGTGCACAAAATCACTGCAAGCAGTGGGAAAAGGGAAGGAAACATTGATTGATGGATGTGAGATGAGAGTGTGTTGTCTTTTCCCATGTGAAATGTCATTTCATTTCCTTGCCTCTCTCTTGCTGCTTTTTGTGGTTCACTATGTCTCTGTCTTTCAAAAATGAGCTGCTTTTAAAGTTGAAGAAAAATATGAGAAAATAAATTCTTACCATTCAGGAGAGAAATTATCTGACGTTTGTTCCCTCAGTTTCCTAAGGAAACCTATTAAGGAAGGAAGGTATATTATTCTTCTTCCCAAATACATAATATAATTCTTTAAGCTCCTTTTAAAGCATAATTTTGTTGATGGCAGCTATTAGGAGACACATTTATTAAATTTACGTTGCCATCTAAAACCTGCATTGTTGCTCCATGAAAAAGACTTTTCTTGTATAAACAAATGCAGGTGTTTAATGTGAGGTACTTAGAGGGATGTTATTTTTCAGTCTTTAACCACTCCCTCCCAGTCGAGCTTTTGTCCCCATTTTTAAAAATGGTGAATTTCCTGCTACCATTGATGTTAGCAGGATGCCAAGATTAATATTCCAGCAAATGATGCTGGTATATCTTCTTGTAAGTCTTAAGGGCAGTGACTCAGCAGACAGGCTTATCTCTGCAGCAGAGGAAAGAAAAATAGTTCTGTAAGTTCCTTGTGCTGGTTTTTAGTGATGTAGAGAAAGCTGTAAAAAAGTACTCGGCAGCAGAATAAAGGCATTTGAATGTAAAACATAGATAAATATAGTATGAGCTTATTATCTGTCATATTACTGTTGATGCTGTTTTTGAAGAGAATGTTTATTCTTTTTCTTTGCTTCCTAAGATACTCTGGCATTAGCTGAGGACTTGCTGAATATTTAGTTATGTAAAATCCCAAATATTGAAAACAGTTTTTGGGTGCTTTTAGGATACAAAACACTTTTTTTTTTTTCTTCACCATGAAATTATACTGTGTGCTGTTTGTTGTCCCAGTCAGCGGAACTGAGACACAAACATTTGTGGGAGCTGGTGATTAGAGAGAGAACATGCAAAACATGGAAAGACTGAAGAGAGACAAGTCAAAAAGGACACAAAGTTTTTCAAGCATTTTGCTTAACTGCTCTGTATTGAGTACTGGAAGGCAAAAAGAAGAATGGGATAACTTGCATGCAATTACAATCACTTGTTGCTTTGTCTGTTTTTTGAAGTAAAATAGGCTTATTCTGAGTCTTGAATCAATAATCCACCTTTCACAGTTTTCTCTGGAAGTCTATAACACTTCAAGCTGCTTGATGTTATGCTAGTTTCAACTGGTAGCTTTTCAGCTGTTAGGAACGTGGACTTATTTGGCATTACCTTTGCATTCCATGCAGGAGCAGTTTTTGCATTTTCCTATTGACAGTTAGATGGGTTCCATTTAATGTGGGGCACCAGGAAAGACCTGGGGGTTTGTTTGTTGTAATTCTAAAAACACCTGTGCAGTGTGATTGTCCTTCCCTGTATCATGATTACCTGTACATGATGTCGAATTGTTAACAGTTGTCCTTTGAAGGCTTTATAAGAGTTGTTGTCATTATAAATTATTTTGTTCTTTTTGTAACTTGCATAGATAGCTTTTGGGAGGGTATTTGCTCAGTGGTGGAAAGCTAATTCACACAATTAAACCTAAACCGTGATCATTGACTACACTGTTGACAGCAAGGCAGATTTCTCTTTGTTTTTCAAAACACCAAGCTCAGTGGAAATGTAAAATGCTTACCAAGACTCATACTCTAAGCTATCAGACATCTTCAGTGCTTTTCTTCTGTGGTTTCAGCGGCCTTTTTACTGACTTAGTTTGCAAAAAATAGAAGCACGATAATTAGTAATGAAAAATCAGAGAAATAAGTTGGCGCATATTTGTCAGCTATTACGTTAGGTCATCTGCCTGCCATTGCAGTCAGAAACTTGGTATTTGTGCAAGACATGTTGGAATACTTGTAATTTCAAGCATCATGCTCCTGTGTTGCTATTAAATGGGAAAAAGTAAGCATTGCTTGGCAACTGGCATCCTCTCCCCACTGCTTGCAGGGATCGCCGTGTGTAACGTGCCAGCCGCCTCGGTAGAAGAAACGGCAGATTCCACCATGTGCCACATCCTGAACCTGTACAGGAGAACCACCTGGCTGCACCAGGCCCTGCGGGAAGGCACGAGGGTACAGAGCGTGGAACAGATTCGGGAAGTGGCCTCTGGAGCTGCCCGGATCAGAGGGGAGACCTTGGGCATTATTGGATTAGGTACGTTGACTTCATATGTGGTTTCATGCTTATTTGCTGTCCATTGCTTAAAAAAAAAAAAAAGTGAAGATTTGAGCTGTAAAAATGCAGCATTTGTTCACTCCAAGTCAAGCATTCATTCCTGATGATTATATAACTGAAATGCTTTCCCTTTAGACATAATAATTTTCCTTAGAAAACATATTTTATTGCTGATACTCTCTCAGTTCTTTGAGTTTCTGTACATCTTTCTGTTGCCACATTGCCTGCTGTCAGGCACACTGCTTGTAAGAGGAGATATCATCACTTTGCTTTTCCAGGACAAGGATTCTGCTACTTCAGCCCAGTTTCATGTGTGCGTTTTATCCCTTATTCATTTTTATATCTGGTTTTGTTTGGACATTCTTCCTTTTACACTTCTTTACGTAACTAAAAAGTCTTTGCTTCAGTAACATCCTGCAGAGCAGTTATTGTGTACATTTGATTGAGCTGGATCTGAAATTGTATTTCAAATCTAATGAGGGGAAGATTATATGCAAGAAAGCTTGAAATGTTTCCAGACCTAATAAAATCACCTGCTTACCTCTCTGAGTGACCCTAAATGTTTTTCAGCATCCAACAGATGGACAGGCTTGCTTGAGATGAATTAATTACTGTCTGTTACAGAAGTAGAGAAGAAAAACAAGCAAGTCAGTTTCTATATAAAAATTATTCAGTCATGTGCTTGTCTTACACAGATCTGATAGACTGTGGATGTAATTGCTGTGCTATTCATCCACAGGAATTATTAATATGATTTTGACAACAAAGCATCATATTTAAATGACTGCTCCAGTTACACATTGCTGTCAAATAACTCAAGCCATGAACTCTTACTTTTGGAAGATGAAAATAGCCTGGTGTTACATAGTAGTAGTTTAAATGATCATGCAGTATACCAGAACCATCTTCACAAACAAAGAATTGCCTTTAAAATATGATTTTCAAGAAATTAGTCACGAAGCTGCTTTCTCAAATCTATACTAATTTAATTATGCATCTCATTTAAACACACAGCGATTACTGTGCTCACACTCATAGCATCTGTACATAAATAATAGACAATTGCCTGCAGTGTTTCCAAAATGGAAATGCATACCTGGTTTTTACAACTTATTCTTTGGCTCACATGCAGTGTGATATCTGCATTTGCTGCAGATATCTGTACTCTTGTCATTCAGTTTGGTGTTTTTATTGAACAAATTCAGACTTGAGATTAGGCAGAAAAAGTCTTTCATCATTGACTTCCTTAAGTGAGTTTTGCTGGGTTTGTGCTCGATGACTGAAAAATACAGAGGAACAAATGGGTAATTAGATTGCCAGTATGTGTATAAAGCTTTACAAAATGCTAGGTTTTGGTTTTAGTTTTAAAAAGCAAGCGTTTTGTGGGCGTGTTAGACTAAAAAGGCTAGTAAAATCTGATTTTTAAGGGCACACTTCACTTGCACTTACTGACCAGTCATTATCTCTAGCCTTTTGTTAGTCCTGTATTTTTCCTACCATCAAATATTCACAATTTCAAAGAATACTACATTGTAAAGTCACTTTTGACAACTTCCGCTCTTCCTTCTTGTGCATGCGTGTGAGTAGGCACAACACTTTGATTCTGACCTGTGCTAACAGACTCCTATGAATCTGTGTATTAATGAAAAGTAAAAATATAGACTTAGAAGATTTACCAGAATTTCTGTGTGAACACTTCAGGCACTTGGGCTGTGCACCCTTTTCTAGTACAGATCACTGCAAGAGGTTACCTGTCTTGAGTTTCAGACTCAAACATGTATTTACAAGCAAAGACTGTTGTCCTTAGGTTGTGTTTCTTCACTAGTGGCCTCTCCCCACATCTGGAGTTTTGCCTCAGTTTATTATTTAGACACGTCAGTGTCAGAAGTGATGATCCACCCAGATGCTATGAAGTGAATGTATTACACACAAAATAAACAGTTCTCATCATCTGTTGCTAAGCCCTTTCCTCTGTTGCTGTGTAGCGTCTCCGTTTCTGTCCTTTGTCGCTAACATGTGTCTGAGATCATCTCCTCTCAACCACAACTGTGTTTCTCTATTCTTGTCTTAAAACTTGTGGTCTCTTCAGCAGTGGGTTGCTTAAATTTATCACTGCTGCTGCAACAGCTAACTGCAGACCTTCTTAACATCTGCTCCTGGGCTTTTCTCTTTGCCAAAGAGAAACACCCTAGCTCTTGCCTATCTCTGTTCTGGGGAATGACTGTGTCTCCAAAGTTTCAGCTACTCACTTCCTTATCCACTGATCTAGCCAAGTTTCGTGACTCACTTGCCTTCTTTCCATCACCCACTCTCTTTCCCTCCTCTCATGCAGATTCCTGCTTTGACACTTGGTCTGTCCTGCTTAATCCTATTACTCTGTGTTCCTCCTTTAAAGTTAACCCCATCTCTCATCCTCTGCTTGTATTGAGCTTGAAGATAAGTGGAGACTCAACAGCATAATGCCTCCTTGTGTGCTTGTTGGATCCCATCCGTCATTGTTGTGTTGTTTGGTTAGCCCCTGAGCTCCTTAGGGCACAGCCCATGCCTCTTTCTGTCTTCCTGAAGTGTCTGATCCTTTGAGCCTTCCATAAATAATAATATCACATCATTAAACAGCTGTCTTTGTCACTTTTAATCTTTATTACTATCCAGTGTCCTGTATTTTAAATGATGCATCACAAGTGTGGATAATAAGCCCCACATTTAATTAAAAAGAAAAAGCTACCTTTTCACCTTATATCTAGAAATGTAGACGTTTGTGGGTTTTTTAAGGAGGAATATTTATGAGCAGCAGCATGTAAGTACTTGGATGAATAGACATCTGGCCTTGGTTCTGCTCTAATGATAATTTTACAGCAGTGGAGTCACACTCCCTTTCCCTTCCTTCTCAGTGAGAAATGCTGATGACTAATGACTAATGCATTTCTTCACCAAGGAAAGGTGAAATTCCTCTAAATAAATTAGTCTCCACATCATAGTGAATGTCATCATTCAGTTTGTCTTTCCTCACCTGCTCTATTCTCTCAACAGTCTCAGTGCCCTACCTAGATGCTAGGCCAAATTACTAACCTGTGTTATAAGACAGTAAGACTTAAGAGTTGGGTGGTACTACTCTGCAATAAATGATCTACCCTTAGCAGTCCTACTGACTCTCTTAATGTGCTCAGCAGGAAATGTAACAAAACAGCACTCTCCACATTTTGGATTCTCCAAGAAGGAGGAAAAATTACCCATGTTCTCCATTGCTGTTGCACAGGCAGGGAAGGGCTGCTAAGTGAAAGCACTTTCTCTCTGGAAGTCTTCAGGCAGTTCATCATCATCATTTCCATGGTATCAAGGTCATGTTATAAAACTTTGTAATACCAGCATAGTGTAAGGGTGCATTGCCCAAGGGCTGAGCACAGCTTGACCTGCAGCTGCTGTACTGTCACACTCAGATCAGGTCGTTGGCAGGGTCAGGGTCAGACACACCTGTAAATTGGGATGCCTGGGTTGGGGGGAGTTGGGAGACTTGCAGGAGAGTAATCGGATGAGGCTATAACAGGAGACTTGGGTGTTCGAGTCTCTCTTCTGAAATGATGAATGGACCTTGCTAGAGCTTGGATTTCGAAAATATGCTTTTGTTGCTTTCAGCTTTTTTTGCAATTGTATGCAACGTTCGTTTTCTGCATTCTTCTCACACTACCGAGCAAGAAATTGATTTAAGGTTTTGAGCTTAAGGTTTTGCCCTCCCTGGAAGCAGCCATGAATATTCGTAACAATTTGATATGCTGAGTTGTCCCAAGCTGAGGTAGGTTTTGAGCCACCCTTCATGCCCAGAAGAGTCTTATATAATAGAAGCTTTTCAGGAAAGAAAAAATAAAAAGTCATTTTGTGGTTGTTCTTTATGTCAGGTGGTAATTTAAAAAGAAATTGGCAAATTCCATGTGTCCAGCTGTGTACTTGTTTAATGACTGAGACTAAATGTGAATTGTCAATTGCAGAAGAGTTTTATCCCATAAAATATTGTAATAGGATAATTTTGGTTAGAAATAGAGATGTGATTCCCAGGTGTTTCTGAAGGAAACTTTTGTGCCCTTTGAAGAAGGCTTTGGTTTATTAGCCTGGGTGGGGTGAATGAAGAGTGTAGCTTTAACTGGAGATGCTGTTGTAAGAGATTTTGCTTTTGTGAATCCCCTCAGGTATTAGTGTTGTACAGAGTGTAAAAATAGAACAGATGACAGAATGTTGCATGTGAAAATGAATGGAGCTGGAGTAACAGTTATATGCTTTGTTAAAAAAAAACAAAAAATGTTTACAGTTGTGTGACTGATTCCTTGAGCTGTTAACATGCTAAAATTTGGAAACAATACAGTGTTTGTGTTGAAAATTTTCTAATTCAAATTTATAAAAACAGCTTGGAAAGCAAACAAATAACATTCATGCAAGTGTTGAAATGAAAGATTTTGAGGAGTGTTCTAACCTGGTGTCCCCAAAGAAAAGCAGACAGCCCCTGTCAGATTGATATACTGTTTAATATTCCAAGCACATCTGTCACTAAGCAGTGCAGAATTGCTGTGCTCACATTAAGTGATCAGCAAAAACCTTTCTTCCTGTGGCTTCTGAAGTTTATTCAAAGAGAAACTGAAAAGCAGAGGAAAATCCCTTCAAGCACAATTGGAAAGAGATGGGATTTCCCTGGGTTGATTTGATGCTTTTTTTGAACGAACTTAAATGTTACAAAGGAAAATTTGTTGACTTTTTTTTTTTAGGCATTGTTATTATGATGTGTCAAGTAATGCTTTTGAAACATCTTTATCCAACATTGGTAGTTCTCTAATGTGAATATCTGGTCTGTAAACTTCTAACTTGAAAAGTGTGTTAGTTCTCACTCTTCAAGATGCCTGTAATTCATTAGATGTACTCAGGGATTTTTTTCCCCTCTGTGTTTTACTGGTAGTGTGTCAAAGGGAAGTACATGCCTCCTGGTACATGTGGTATGGATTCATGCCCATACAGCACTTTTGGGCACAGCTCTGAAATAAAACAGTAAGGAAAGTGGAACAAAAAAGCAAAGTTCAGTGTGAATTCCAAGTGGGACTGCGCTCTTCTTAATTAGGTGCCATATGATGTACTGTGTTTATTTATCGTTTAGGTAGCTGAATAAAATTTATTTTAAAGCTTTAGATGACAGTATTCTTGTAGGCATTTTAATGCTGGAGGGACATTATTTAAAATGAGAGAAAATACCGGAAAGGAGATTCCATGTATTGAGAATGGTTGCACTTCAGATTAAACAAATTATCTGTCATTGCATCCATTTTTGAGGATTAAATTTATAGCTTTTTATTAAAGCCAGCTGGTTTGACATGGGTAAGGATAAGCCCTTGGCAGGATGTATTCACAGGCAGGGGTGTTTTGCCATAAACAGGCCCAGCAGGCAAGCCTTGCGTTAACACAGATTATGGCAGATTACGTGGCATCTTCTGGCATTTCACATATCTGGTGACACAAGGTGCAAACCTGCTGCTTTGTTTCAAGGCAGTGTGAAACAGGCCAGATGTACCATTTCTGATCTCGGTGACGGTTCCGAGCGGGATGGGAGACGCCTCCGTTTTCTGCCCTTGCAGTTGCTGTACAGAGCGTTACAGTTTGATACAAGCACTGCCATTAGGAAGGAGGAGGCCACCTTACACCAGCTGCTTCACATCTGCTCTCATGGCGTGTTTGTCTTGTTCTAGGGCGTGTTGGGCAAGCAGTAGCACTACGTGCCAAAGCCTTTGGCTTCAGTGTGATTTTCTATGACCCGTACCTCTCGGATGGCATGGAGCGTGCTCTGGGACTGCAGCGGGTGAGCACTTTGCAGGACCTGCTGTTCCACAGTGACTGTGTTACCCTGCACTGCAACTTGAATGAACACAATCATCATCTTATTAATGACTTCACCATAAAGCAGGTAATAATCTCTGTGGGTGCCCTCCACACCAGTGCTGTTTGCCAACTCTGTCTAGCATTTATTTCTATAAATAGGCAGATTCTCATTTGATAGAAATTTTTCTCTTTGCCTGCTCTAAGAGCAAACAGGTCTATAATTGGTTAGGAACTAGCTGGTTGCTTATGTATTGTTGCTTTTACTGTCTTTTTGGCTCAGTAACATTACATTTGTGGAAATAATTTGCTCTTCTTAATATCCCTGAGATTTAATGAAGTGGCATTGATGTAAAAGCACTTTTTCCGTGTCTTGTAGTAGCTTCTTCCTTTACATGTGTATTTTCAGGTAGCAATTCTGCCTTTCACTGTTGTCTCTCAGTTTGAGTTCCTTCATTGCAATTTAAGGATTATGACTAAATGGCTCCCCCCTGTGCTCAGTCCCGATGCTCGCAGAGCACTTCCAAGGATGGAGCTCATTTACAGCATTGCATTATTGGGAAAAATAATGTTTTTTGGAATTAGTACTAACTTCTCCCTAAAGTTGTAGGTAATATGTAAAATAATTTCAAAATCTGGGTGTAATAACTGCTCCATTATTGACAAATTTGATACTGGAAGCCGGATACTTAATGAAAAAGTGTGACTTCAACTGCAGTGTAGATAACAGCCAGGAGTAAAACACTGAGACATAAGAATGGAGGCAATGTACAGGAAACAAATCCTAAGATAGAGTAGTTGATTTGGCTGTTCTTTATATATATATGTATGTATTGTGGGTTTATATCTTGGTAGCAGTGCCAGTAGCACTCTTTTGTAGTAAAATCATTGCTTGTCTTCTGAGAGATAGTTTGTGACTACTGCTCTTGAACTTTAGAATTGAAGAACCTACTGAACATGTTCCACATGAACGTGTTCCATGTTATGTAGAATTGTGGTAGAAAAATCAAAGGAGACACACTTCTTGATTTGACTGTTTAGGGATTTTGCAAATCCATCACAAGATAAAATCGGGATTATGATTTAAAACTCTAAAAAATTAAGAAGCTTAAAATGAAATCTAGGAGACCAGAGCTCTTGTCACCCTGCCTTGAATATTGTCTTTTGTTGTATGGCTGGGTACATTCAGTGCTTATTACATGGTGAGATGTCTTTTTAAGCAGACATCTAGACCCAAAAAATTGGGTCTGTACTGAATTCTGTGGGACCAGTGAGCATTGGTCACTGTAATATTCAGCAGTTGTGAAGCTGGGGCCAGTTTACCACAGGAATTTTTTGAGTGGAGGCAGAAAAATGTGTTGAGCTTTGGAAAAGGCACATTAATTGAAGAAACAAACAAAGGAAAACATGTTAAATCTGAGTAATACCATCTGAAATTAAATGCCTGTAATAAACTGCATTGGAAAGTATCTGGTAAGCATTTGTCTTCCTATTTGTTATCCTTCATGATCAAAAGGGATATTAATTAAAGTGTTAGATGATAGTTCTTGCTTTAGGTACGAGTTTGGGTGAAACAGTCTGGATAGTAAAGTGGATGTGACCCCCATGAAATTGTAACCCCTCTGACTGCTTAGTTTATGTAGAACATATTCTGATTTAGGCTGACAGATGTTGGAGTTGGCCTAGAATTTCTAGAGAGCATTGCATACCGTTTTTATCCAATATTGCATGCTTATGTAATAACCAGTTTTTAAACAAAGTATAGAGAAATATGGTGCATCTCATTTCACTGAAGTCTTACCCTGAATTTTGTTGAGTCTGAAATGACATAAAATGTCTTTGAATTTTGAAATGTCTCTTAGGTAACTTTTCTAGTGAATTAAATCATTATTCTGTATAGCCATCCTGCTTGTCCTTGTAGTCCCAGAGTAGCTCAGAGAAGTGTTTCAATGAACTTGTGCTGTTCAGGTGCTCTTAAGAGATTGAGGTCATCTTTAGTTACAGAGATTTAAGAAAAAACTGCAGTTTAAACACAACACTTCTATAAAGCAGCTCTGCAGGTTTAGTGTAGGTGAATTTAACAGACGTCAGCAGTTCCAGCTGTGAAGCTCTTTCAAGCTTCCACCCATTGTTAAGGATCCTCTCCAGCTGCATCCACCCTGACAGTTTATCATGAGTCACATAATTCATTCCCTCTAGAATGCATTTATGCAGACATGTTCAGTTTGATTTGAACGTGTCCTAGTGCAAGTTCTGGAGTTTTGTAAATAGTTCTAAAATGAAAACTCAAGCAAGGTTGTTGGACAGATTGGACAGAAGATTTTAGCAGGGTTCACTTTAAGTGAAATGTTCACATCCTTTAGTGGGCCTGTTAATACACCAAGCTGTACTTACAACTCAATTAGGAGTTTGCACAGAAATGGGAAGGTTATATGGGCTCCCACGAGCCTTTATGGTGTGTCTGCACAGCTGTGAGTGGCTCCTGAGTGAGCTCACCTGTGCTGGCTTTGGTACAGTTCCTACAACTGACCCAAGAACTGGAGATGCAGTGGTTGTTGCCATAAGGACTCTCTTCTTGTTACCAGACCAGCTTAAGATCCTGCCCCAGTTTCTTTGCTGTTCTGATTCCCAAGTTAATTGCGTAAAGCTGAGAGAAGCAGCCTTTAGTTCTGCTCCTGTAAGTGGAGTTTGGTTTTGCTGTATAGACCAATGGATGGTTCTCCTGTAAGTCCAGGAGACTGCAAATGGGGAGAGAGGCAGGGGCACATTAAACCTAGAGAGCTGGCCAGGAAAATGTGGGGTTTTTTTTCTTTATAAAACACTGCAAGCATGTGCATATTGATATTCCCTATGACCTCATTAAAACAAAAAAAAAAAGAAAATTGATTTATTCAAACCTTCTTGTTGTTGATGAATTTGGCATTTTAAATCAATATTTGAATGTAAGGATCCATTTACCTAAGGTTTAGTTTGGTGTGTAGGTTTCACGAGGTTGAGTTGGTATCAAATGTTGGAGTTTGCTTGTTTTTTTGTGGTGAGAGATGATGTCAGTACAAAAAGAGATTTTCATTATTCGTCTTCACCGTTGTTCTAGCTCTTCATGTACTTTTCTTCATGCACAGAGGTGTTTGAGACATCTGTCAAAGATAAAATACCAGGGTGGCTGGAAGCAGGATGTTGTAATTTATGTTTATTTCAGTACCATTTCTCTTATTTAAACCGCCACTTTGTTTTCAAGTTGTGGATATATTGCGGTGTAAATTCTTGTAGTTCTCCCCACACTGATTGTAGTGTCATCTACAATGCTAATCTGCACAATGCACAGCACAGCTTCTCTCCTGGGCACACAGCGTTCTCAACCAAATTCATTTTCATGCCTTTTAATTGAATAATAGAAGAATTCTTTAGACCTTTATTTGAAAAGTCTCACAGGGGAGGAGGAAGCTGAAGTAACAAAAATAAATAATACATACATCTACTGTGTTTTGGCAGCTGAAGGGAAAAGTGTTTGAAAATCCAAAAGCATTGATTTTTCTGAAAAATTCATGTAGGCTTTTATTTGTGTGAAAGTTGAAAGCCACAAAATATGAATTTGTTTAAGAATGTGCTGTAGTTTCTGTCTCATGCAATTTCACAGTGAAATAAAAAGGCATAAAATGATCTGTCACTTTCATATGCACAGTTGTATCTTTTGATCATGTTACTGCACAATATCTGAAACAACGCTTCTATTAAAAGACACTACTTACAAGAAACAAAAGGTTATTAAGTGCTGTGAAATAGCATTTTATGTTAGAAGCATCACATTTGGTGGTACTTTCCAATGGAGAGGGAAGACAACTGTTACAGTTTAAACCAGCTGAATAGCCTTTGTTATAATGGATGCTTCTTTTGAGTAAAAAATAATGCCACAACGATTTTATTTCATTTATTTTTATTTCATCATTCTTGTTTTTAACTTTCCCTAGATGAGACAAGGGGCTTTCCTGGTCAACACAGCTCGAGGTGGGTTAGTAGACGAAAAAGCACTTGCACAGGCCCTGAAGGAAGGAAGGATACGAGGGGCAGCCTTAGATGTACATGAGTCAGAACCATTCAGGTGCTTTTCCTTTTCTTTTCTTTTTATTTTGTTCACTTTCTTATTTTTAAGTCTTAGTGCATGATACAATCAACAGCAACAAGTAAATTGAGTTTTCCTTTCATTTCGTAGTTAAATACTCCTTAGCAAAGCAGCATGAATCTGTGCAGCACTGGACTAATGCAAATGTATATGGAGCTAGTGTATGTGGTTAGAAGTGAAAAAAAGTGACATCCAAGATTAAATTCCTTAAAAAGAAAAAAAAAACAAAACAAAAACCCAGTGGGTTTATTTAGTACAAACAGTAGGAAACTGCAGTCCTGGACATGGCTTTAAGGGGAGCGCACCTTTGCCACTGATGCGGCTCTGGAGGCAACTGATGTCTGAACAGAGTCTTTCAAAGGCAAGGCATGTGGTCTGAGAAGTAACTGCTTTATGAAACCTTTCTGAAGGAAAAGACATTTGTCCAGATTGCCTCTGCAGGAAAGCCGTAATTGTGTAAGAGGTTGCAAAAAAACAAGTTCAGTCAGAGTGCAGGTTTGGTTTTGTTTTACCCTTTATAAGGGGAGTAGTAACTCTACTGTCAGTAGCAGGGCTCGTAACACAAGCCTGAGTTTTTGAACGACTGACAAGTCCAGTGTTTCAAGCAGAAATGTACCACTCCCCTAAGTGGCATTGGCATTGAGATAGCAGCACTCCTAATCAAAATGAGCCTATTTCATATGTCCTTGAGTCTTGAGAACAGACTGCTGTAGCTTAGTCCTTGCATGTGACAAGCCTTTTTCAGCCTGGGCAGGGAAAATGTTATTTTCAACTGGAACAATCCACATCATTTTTTGAAGAACAACAGATTCAGGGCAGGTTGTAAAGATTGGAGAGAGGACAGCATCTCTCATTCCAGCTTGAGGGGGAAATAGAACCTTTGAAAAACTAGAATTATATCCTTTTAGTGAGAATTTTTATATCTACTGAGGCACAATGCCACATCACAAATATTTAATTTTATTTATGCATACCCTGCATTCATTTACTCCTAAAAGTAGTCATGGCAATGCAGTAGTGCTGTGCAAAGCCAGAGTGCAGCAGCTCAAGGGACTTGCAGCTACATACATTCTTCCCAGTTCCTATCTGGGATCTGCACAAGCAGCCCATTGCACCTCTGGGAAGCCCCATTTACTGCATGGAGATGCCATGTGCAGAGATTCAGTTGCAGCATTACAGCCACAGTTTCCTTTGGCTTCAGTGCTGCATGTCTATCTGATCACAGCATGCAGCTCTTGAATAAAGAGTTTTGCCAGATATTTTGATGTTTGTTGAACTACAGATGAAATTTATCATTTCATGAATTATGGCCAACTCTGAAAGCACACTCTGGCCTTAAAATATTTGCTCTGCTGTTACAGTTGACTGCAAGATTATTAAAACTGGAAATAAATAGGAGGAGCAAGTTTCCATTATTTTCAGTTTCTCTACTTTGTATCTGTGATAACACTTTTACCCAGATTCATTGCCTTCTCTGAAAAACAGTCTATAAAGTAAATTTCCTTCTTTCTGTGGAGTTTCTGTAAAGGAATGGGAAAGAAAAAATAGCTGAAAATTCAAGAAAAAAACCCCTGAGTTATCCAAAAGGCGTAGAGACTGCTGATAGACACACTTCTGATTTGGAAATAAGATTTTTTTTTTCTTTAAATGTTTAGATGTCATACTGACAGAAAGAGAAGAGCTTTGTTGGTTAATGCAATAAAAGTAAAATTGTGATGAACTGGACAAATGGAATGGCATCCTAAATTAACTTGGTTTTCCTTTATGCATTTCTGCCCCAGAACTGGAGTGGCAGTGACTGTAGTTACAATAAGTGCATTGGACAGAAGCTAATGTTGCTGCTATACTTAAGTTCCACCCTTTTAGTCTGTAAAAAATGATTGTTGCTTATTTATACCCCAAAATAGTACATTAAATTAACAGGCAGCATTATAAACAAACTCCGAAAGAATAGAAGTGCAATTCTTTTGTGTTGTAGAAATTAATCTGTGTGTGTGTACAAATCCATCTGGATTCCCCCCCTTGCTTTCCCCTTGCTCCCCAATATTTTTTGTCATTTGATCTTGTTTTAAATTTTCATTTAGCTTTAGTCAGGGCCCCTTGAAGGATGCACCAAACCTGATCTGTACCCCACATGCAGCCTGGTATAGTGAACAAGCCTCGATTGAGATGCGAGAGGAAGCAGCACGAGAGATCCGAAGGGCGATCACAGGTACTGACTCACATTATTATTAGCTCCTTCCCTGTGTAGTTCTTTTTAAGAAACCTATTTCTTCAGTCTTGAAAGATGCCAAAGAGAAGCAGCCTTGGGTTTTGTTTCTAAGAACACAGAAATCAGCAAATGCCTGCTAAGTCTGTTCTCGGAATTGGAACAAGTCATTTTGGGGATTCTTTGCAATTACAAAGGGGAGGCAGGCATTGCAAAATAAGTACTTTTTCATGTAAAGGAAATGTACTTATATGTGAAAAACCATCTGCTTTTTTCTTTGTTGCATTTAACTATTACCCATTTGATGGGTTTGAGTGCAAGTTTTCCTGCTATTGCTGGTATCTTCCTCAGCTTTTCCTAGACGCTCCCTTACACTTGTCATGAGCAGTTCTCTGCGTAAAGTTTTCAGTATTTTATTGGGAGGTTATTCTATTTTAGATGTTCCCCTCTTTAAAGCCTTGCTAAAGAAGTCTGACATTTTAAAGGGCAGAGTGTCTTTGTTATATAACTGCCATGTAATTGTAAACTGCTCACATAAGAGAAAACAGCTACGTCTCAAACATGCACTGCTAATAAGTAAAATGAGAGGACTGAGCCATTTGGCATGGGTTTGAATCCCTTGTAGCCTAAAATAAAAGGAAGGATTTTCATACTGGAAAATGATTCATTAAGCACTAATGTTTTCTCTTTAGTTGGACTTTGCTGTGTCCCCCTTGGCGATATTGTCTGAATGCTCTGCAGACATGCAGGGCCATCTGTGTCACCTTGAGAGTAGTTCAGTGCCAACACATTGCTCTGTTACACAAAAAGCACTGGCAGTAGCCTTCCCTCTGGCTTGTGCCTAGAGAGGCTGGGCAATTTAGTTTCATTTATAGCCTGTGCAGAAAGAAGATTCTCTTCTGGATGCTAATTAAAGGCACCTCTTAAACTCCTCATCTGAATTGTCCTTTATTGGACAATTTCACTCTGTTTTAGAGGTGACCTGAAGAGCCTGGCTATCCCTTAGCTGGAATTGGTCCTTGTGGCTGTACTCCAGAGCTCCAGTGGTACCTTTGTTTGTTAGGGTGTTCAATAACTGTTGCCTGCTCCCAGATAGCTCTGGGGGAGATTGCACAAACCAGCATCCGGTACCTTTGTGGGGGAGGATTGATGTGCAAATCAGTGTTAATAGGCTATGGTCTGAAAACTAAAGAGGAGCCAGCTATCCAGAGCTAGTTTTATGTTAAATTTCTGCAGTAGCCCAAGCATATGTGCCTAGGAAGGCAAACCTACAGTTCCTTCAAGTGTGTGATGGTGCTCTCAGTGATCTGGATCATTGATTTGTATCGAAGCTGTCAGCACTTCCATGTTTGCATATGGTTTTTAGTAAGATCAAACTGAGACCAGTATTAAGGAGGTGAGAATGACATTGAATTGCAGTGAAACAAATGTAGGAAAAATACAGGAAATGTGGGATAAAGCTGGATATATGAAAACCATAGGGGAGCACAAAGAAGAGAGAGTGTAGAGAGGGAGAATAATTGGAAAAAGGTGTGAAGTGTAGGAATGAAGGCTATGACTACCATCTGACAATAAAAATGTTAAGTGTTTCTGCTGTTGCTTAAAAGTCGGTGATGTTGTGTGTGTAAAATAGAAATAATCAGCAGAGATTAAATACCTTGAAATGTATTTTTAAACTTGAAAACATTCCAAGTATGAAATAAAGAGGACTACTGGAGCACAAGTAAGAGGAGGGCAAGCATGGCAAGTGAAAAGATCAATATAAGTTTAAAATAAAAAATATAAATACTAGGTTTTGAGAGGAGACCAGTAGAACATACAGAAGTTAGCAAAATGAAGAACAGGGGGAGCAAAGAGGAAGAGGGGATTGAGAAGGATAAACATCAGAAGAAGAAAGATGCTGTTTTGAATTTATGGACAGTTCTGGCAGAAATTTCGGTGGATGTATATTTCAGCTACATTTTGAAGATGATTTCTAGATGGTTGGAATTCGCCTATAATGGGGCATGTACCTCACCTTGTTCAGTCCTGAGCTAAATGCCCTTTCAGGTTGTGCACAGGAGATGTGACAGGACGTCAGCTGAAGTCATGGAGTAACACCTGTTTGATGGCATCCATTGCACAAAAAGCAGTTTTGTGAAAAGGCTTTTTTAGAGCCCCATCGTGGCCAGGCTGACAGATGGAAAGAGGAGGCAAAGATAGTGAAGTCCTTAATCAAATTGCTAGCAGGAAGCTGGAGACAAAAGGCTGAATTCTTTAATGATGGAGCATAGTCAGTTTTTGAAAGGGTTTCTGGAGTAGCATTACCAGCAGTGGCATGGGTGGACTCAAAGTTACCTCTCTGCCCTCTGTTTTCAAATACACTGTAAAATTGAACTTCAGTGAAGACACATTAAAATAGATGTCAGAAAAAACACATGCTCCAGTCAATCTCTCTCCTGTTAAAATAGGTGGAAACATTCCTATTGCGGGCAAGCATATCTGTGTTGGATCTGCTCATGTCATTTGTTGCAGGGCTGAAGATAGTTCTGCAGAAGACAGTCACAGGCTTGTCCAGTATGTGCTGAATCAGATTGACAGATTTTCCAGTCTTAAAACTTCAGTTGTACTTCAGAGGTTAAGGAAAGGTTTTGAAGAAGTGAAGAAAGGAAATGCTGGTGTATTTTCATTTTATGTAGGGATGAAAGGCATGGCTGGGGATTAATACATTGCAGTAAATAAAAGTGAAGAGCAATTTAGATAAAAAGGGGGAAGTTCACGAGGATGGGGAATAAGTGTTGGTCATTTTCAGGTTTATGGCACAATTCCATTCAGAATTCTATATTTTTCATTAAGTGTTTTTAATTGCTGTGACAGGTGGAAGGAGAAGGAGGAAAGTGATGTTAAGGGCAGAAAGCAGGGGGCTGCATTACTGAATTTGATTGGTAGCTGTGCACTATATCCAAATTACAGATTTTTGGAAAGATGAATCTTACTGATTTTGGTTTTACTGAGACCCTATGTACAAGGGATAAAGAGAGACAGGGAAATTAAAATTAAACAGAGCATTTCAGCCATTATTACCTAAGTCCCAGACAAAAGGCTACAGCAAGGATCAGAAACAAGCTCTTAGTGTCATTTTATGTGTTGATTTAAATACATGAGTGTTCGTAAGTATTTTTAACATAGACTTACTAAGAGTATAAGGCACACAGTTTTTATATATTTTCATTTCCTCTTCCTCGCTTCATCTTAGGTCGTATTCCAGACAGTCTGAAAAACTGTGTTAACAAAGATCACTTGACTGCAGCTACACATTGGGCCAGCATGGACCCTGGAGTTGTTCATCCAGAGCTTAATGGTGCTGCATACAGGTAAGTGTGCTGAAGAGGTAGAAGAAATACTTCCATAATTCACTGTAGGAATTCAAGAATAGATAAAAGACCTTCCAATTAATGACTGAAGTGCTTTTGCATTACACACCAGCTGTATTGTTTTTGTAATTGTTGTGTTCAGTAGAAAATTTTATTACTTGATGTCAGTCATGCAGTGTCTTAACTGCAAATCCTCTTACAATCTTTTTTTTTGTTGGGTTGGTGTGTGAACAATACACATTTGTTTGCATCTTCAAGTAAAACAGTTCTAGTCATCTCCAGTGTTACAGTGGAAGTTTTATGTTCCTTTGTTGAAGGTAATGATGCAGCTGTAGGTTACAGAAGGACTTTCAGTAATAAACTTAGGTTGTTTTGTGGCCTCCAGACACAGGAGAGAACAAGTAACTCAGTATTGAAACAGTGGAACAGCCTGTGGTGATTTTGAAAATATGTTTAAAATAGCTTTTTCTAAATTATATGTTTAATTTTTAAGCAGAAGCATTTGTATGTATTCTCAGTCAACTGTGAAAGCAGGTCTTAATAATTAATAGAAAGGGGCAATTTTTACATCTAATATGCACATTCCTTAGTTGTTTGTTTGCTCAAGAGTCTTTCTCTGTCCCTTTATCCCTAGCAGCTATTCTAGCAGCAGACTCTTCCTAGTAGCCAGCTTCAGACAATTTTTATTTATGAAAAACACCTGCAGTTTTTGTGTTTTCCAGTGTGATATTTACACATAAGTAGGATGAAAGTGACAGAAAGCTACAATTGCCTGCTTCCCTCAGTAGTGCCTTGAGGAAAGGGGCAGAGCAGTCCTCTCACTATTTTGTCGTACTCCATTATCCTAATCTTTCCACTGTCCTTCTTCATGTATCTACTTTACCTTTGTTGTTCTTCAGGAGGACTCCCCATACTTCTAGTAGAGGGGAGATTCCTGATTTTGTGTTACTCTGCATGGGAACCCATCTGTGCCCTGCTGAGAAGTGAGGCAAAGTTATCCTGTCCCAATGACTTGGAACAATCTCATCAGAAGGGGATGGAGGCGTGTCAGGGACGAGTGTCACCATCCTCTGCCACAGCCTCCTCATCAGGAGCCATAAGTGCACCCAGGGAAAAGAATAACTTGGATTTGGTGACCACATCACTTTTTGTTTATTTCTGGAAGTATACCCAGAGCCCTAAATATCTAAGAAGAGTGTTTTCATTTGCTTAAATGAGAAGCTCAAGCACACATGTTCTCCTCCACACAGTATCTGGTTTCATGGACATGAGTTTGGAGTAGTGAGGGGTATGGCTCAATTGTAATTGGGGCTTAAAGGCAGGTGTTGCTGGACAGGAGGTAATAACTCCAACCCTGTTGTGGCAGTTAAGAACAGGGGTCCATGCCCAAATAAAATGCAGGTTTTTGTTCTCGTTTTGGGGGTCACAAGTCCAGCAGAAGCAGGCTTTTGCAGCCAGAAATTCATTTCAGCTTAGGAATGTTTGGGGGAGTTAATGATTTACAAGGTAAAGACCATATGTATTTAATTTAAGCAGGATAAACACAGAACTGAGTGGCTTTTTAAGACATTGTTTCAGTTCATTGTTTTGATAAAGAAAATTTATTGTAAAATTCTGATTTAATTGTTTTCAAATGCAAAATAAAACTAATTTTAAGAATCTTGAGGCAGAAGCTAATAGTTATACAATAAATGTTAAAAGCTTTTTGGAGGGGCAGTAGAATAGTGTTTGAATGTGGGTAAAGTCAGTTACTACTGTGTGAAGTGCAAAATGTGCATCTTGAAGCTGAGGTTTTATGAAGAAATTGATTTCAATAGCAGTGTTTGCTGATGCTTAATCCCTACCTGGATTAAGTATAGCATTTGAGTTGGTTGTTCAAACCAAGTTTTCCTGTCTTTTCTTTGCAATCCATGATTATGTTGAGCTAAGTGAGTTCTGGAGTCTTTCACAGACATTATGATGTTTCAGATGTGCTAATAACTGTATCATACTCATGTAATTGCATTACAAGATAAGACCTGGGATAATAATTTATGTGTTAAAAAATGCAGATATCTCTTTTGGTGAACTAAAACTAATGAGGCTGTTTTATTTTGGATATATAATTCACTTGTATTTTGATGTAGGACAGAAATCTCACATTATCAGATATTATCACAAGCCAAGAACATTGAGCATTAGTCAGCAGATTGTAATCTAGATCATCTGAATATCATCATATTCTGGGGAAAACAAAACCATTTACTGTGTGAAGTGCAGGGCACCCTATCAACACTAAAGGCCATGCAAACAGAACCTATCCCAAGAGTAAAGATCAACAATACTCCTGAAAAGTATTGGTCTTGGTGAAGCAGCATCCCCTGATCTTGTGTTACTGCCATGTATTTGTCACCAAGCTGCTTGTGAAATAACCCCCTGCCATTTCCTGTGTCACAGAGCAGCCAGGTCTTAGGCACAGGGAAATTCAGCAGCCAGTAACAGTGATTGTACCATCTATAGACATTTCCACACATCTTCTGCCTCCTAACAGGTAGAGATTAAGGCTGGATATGACTCTGAGCAACCTGGTGTAGTGGAAGGTGTCCCTGCCCATGGCAGGGAGTTGGAACAAGATGATCTTTAAGGTTCCTTCCATCCCAAACTATTCCATGATTCTGTGAATACCTAAGTACTGAAGAGGTACTTGGGTGGGAATAGCTGGATGTTGATAATTCAGGAGTTACTTCATGTTGAGGTACATCACTGGTGATTTTCAGAAGCAGTGCATCATAACAGAGTGCACTTAAAAATTGAACCTCTTCTAGGACAGACTCTGTTTCTTGAACAGAGCTTAACATAGTGAGTTCAAGGTGCTTCTGCAGTTTAAAAGATAGATGAGAGTAAAGTAGAAATTAAAGTTGCCCATCTGTTGTAATTAAGAGGGTTACTGTATTTTTCCTCCTATGTGAGGGAAGAGGATGGAAGAGTATGAATTAACAGGAGGGGTATAACTGATTGCTCACTTCTGCTTTCACAAAAATTTAGTTCAGTGGACATTTTACCTGCAAAAAAACTTCAACTTACTGCTGCCAGAGGAGGAACATAGAGGGGAACTTAATGAAGTGCTGGAGGGGATGTATTTGCTGGTTAAGAATAGAAAAAATGGAAAGAATAGAAAAGCAATAAATAGCAGTGAAAGGGTAAGTTATGTAGAGTGCATATGCTCATGGGTAGAGGCTTGAGTTTATGTGCCCTTTCAGAGACTGGATTTGAGCAACACTGATGATTAAAAAGGGACAGAAATTACAAAAAAGAGGATTGCAAAGCAGAGTTAGGAGTTGTCAAGTAAAATGCAGTCTCTGTGGAACAGTATGGTATCTCTATATATTGGCTGCAGCCACTGTGTAGCTTTAGGAGAAGAAAAATACTTTCAGGGCCTTGGGATGTTACTAAAAGTCTATAGGAAACCTGTACCTGAGGTGAGGTGCTGGCAGATAGAATCCTGGTGGTTATGACTTGGGGTCCAAGAGAATGTCCTTACATATCCAGAAAGGATATTTGGGGTCAGAGTAGAATTAGAGCCGTGCAGTTTGAAATGTTTCATGTGCTTGTAAGGTAACTCCTGGTGCTCCTGATTCAGCACTGTCCGTTCTCACCAGGGGAGGCTCAGGCTTTTCTTCCTGAGGAAGACAGTTGCAGAAGTGGCTTTCTCCTTGACTTTTTTCCAGCTCTGGTGTGTTGATAATCAGGGAATACGTTGTTAGAGATTGTGTGTTGAGAACAGCTGCAGTGTTTCCATTTTTAAATGGAAATTTGTGTCATGTTGTGTGTCTTGCAAAGCACCTAGAATAACAGAAAAGCTGTTACAAAATTAAATTTAGGTAAAACAATACTGTCTGACAGTTTTCATAGGAATTGAAGCAAATTTGATTAATAAGATTCAAATGGAGTTACTGAAACAAGCAACTAATTCCATTAGCAACTGCAAATTAATTCCAAGGAACCTCTGTGGAGAGGGAATTAGCATAGGAAGCCCTGTAAATATGTGTACAATTGGGAACAAAGTTATCTGGCCTACAGGTGGTGTGATCAGTCACAGCCTCGTTACCCATCCCAGATGACAGTCAGTGTTGTGGTGTGTAGGAGTCTTTCCCAGGATGACCAGGCCAGTGTGTGGGGTCCCTGTTGTCCCTGTGCCACGTCAGTCCTGCTGAGCTCTGTGTTTCCAAAAGCAGTTCCCATGATGTTTCTGTGGCAGAAGCAAAAAAAAGCAAGTCAGTCTGCTTGCATCCAGCTTTTTTCTCCTGAGTCTTGCTTAAGTTCTGCACTAATTTTCTGCCAGTTCGAGGGAACTTGGGATAAGCAGCACAAACATATATTACCATGGACAAGATGCAGAGATGTGGTGAAATTCCCCGATGCATTGAGCTCTGATTAGGAGAAAATCAACGGCAGAATAATGTGATACTTGAAAAAAGCTTGACAAGTGCCTTTTGGCTCATGTAGTTCTGGGTAAAAACTTGGGTAACAAAAGCTGCAGTGAGTGGCAGTTTTGTGTGTTCAGGCTTTCAAATGCATAATTCTCTCACCAGGATGTTTGGGTGGGCAGAGTACAGCAAGAGACAATGAGGGAAATGAGGGATGAGTGTGCAACTTTATGATGAGGAGGGGAGGCAAAGGGTCAGTGGTAAGTGGCCAGCATGACATAACTTGCAAATAGGTTTTGAGGTATTTGACTAAAAAGAAAACATATTTTTATTAAATCCATGTGTAGCTGTTATTTTTATAGAGCACTGTGAAATACTAGTGTTCATCAATTACATCTTTGTAATCCCAAGTTTGGGATTGGAACAGTAGATTTGCAAGATTTCTTTAGCCTAATAACATCAGAGCCATCATAAAATGGAGCTGAATCAGAGGGTGATGCTTTTGTTGAATGCACAAAATATTTAGACCTCAGTGAAATATTTAAGACCAAAGAAATCTTTAAAACCATCCCTAAGTTTTGTGTTTGCATTTCTCTTCTTTGCAGTCTGCCTAAAGCACTTGCCCTCTGTGTAACTGGCACTGGTTCTTTTTCAGACAAATGCAGTGGCAAGTTTGCTGCTGAAAAGATTCTCAGGTGCAATAGGCTTGAGTTTGTCATCTTATGAATGTGTGACTGTGATGGCTTTTTGGGGGAGCTGTCAGGGAGCTGAGACTGCAAAAATAGTGCAAAGAAGTATTTTTTCAAACCACAGCAATGAAAATTTAAAATTCCTACATGAGAATGAAAGAGGAAAATAAAAGTTGTAGAGAAGGTATTGCATGGACCCAGAGAGGAGCAAAACTTGAAGGTGGTTTCCTTTGCTGTGCTGTTACTCCTGCTATTAAATCTGAAGAAACAATTTGGCAGACTTTCATGTCTCATTTGGTTAAAATACAGCATCCGTTGCTTTATGTAGCAGCATCTGCGTGTGGCATCTCACCCAGAGCTGGACTCCCTGTCTCTCTAACTGCTCTGAAAGCAAAAGAAGCATCTCTGTAGCTCTAGAAGCAGGCAGGGTGGGCTCTTGTGGAAGAATTAAGAATGGGACATCACTCCATGATCAGTGTGATCAAAGTGAGCCATTTATTGCAATGTGACAGTTTCTTTTATACCGTTTTCAGGTTTAATCACACCTTACATGCTGCTTTGCAATTGGATATACCCTAAAAGCACACGTTAGCCTTTCAGCCCACATTGGTTGATGGCTTTTGCACACACAGCAGGTTTATGCAGTCCTTCTTTTGGCTTCTATCCGATTCTCACATTCTGAGGCTGTTAGCATCCTTGGTTCTTCTTTGGACGTGATTTCTGTCATCCTTTGTTCCTTCTTGTACGTGGCTTCGCTGCCCTTGAATGGTTACAGGCCTTATTTATCCAGATAAGCTGGATTGCTCACATGTCCCCATTTCTGGAGGAACCCATCCTCCACAAATCCCCCCCTCTTCTTTTTGAGCAATTCGGACTTGCTTTACAGCATTTTCAGCCAGCTTAACTATACATTTCAATATACATGGTAGTACAGTGAGAACAAGTACAAACACAACGATCATTATTACTTCAACTTTTACTCACTCATGCTCACATATCCCCATTTCTGGGAGAACCCATCTGTCACTGTTGGACACAAATGAGGAGACAGTCTTTTTCAGAAGGCTAATGCTCCAAGAAGGGGCTGGTTTATTGTCCAAACCTGTTTTATATCTTTTTACAATGTGCCCACCTAGGAGGTGGGATCCCTTGACCCATTGGTCCCATCAAAGGCAAACAAGCAAAGTCCCTCCTTCAGAGAGGAATGTGAAAAACAAGATAGTATAGAAAATATGACCTTTTCCGTCCCTGGGAAAGGACCCCAAAAAACCCGAACATTACAAACAGTGACTACACCCCTCCTCTACAGGCTCTCTTGATTTTAATGTCTGCTCTGGTTTTCTCCTCCTAGCAGGTATCCCCCGGGCGTTGTAAGCGTGGCTTCCACTGGCATCCCTGCGGCGGTAGAAGGAATAGTCCCCAACCCCATGTCTCTATCACACGGCCTCCCTGCTGTAGCCCACCCGCCCCACGCTCCTTCCCCCGGCCAAACTGTCAAACCAGAAGCTGATAGAGACCACCCGAGCGACCAATTGTAGCCAACAACAGCATTCCCGACGTCGGAGACTTCAACCGCAGCGCGTGGAAAACAACACAACACAAAACAAAACCCTGGATTTTGATGAAAGGCAAAAACCATGAACTTACAGGAGGAGACGATTATTGGTTTAGAAACTGGTCCAATATTACAGTATAAAAGGAAAAGGTGGGAGACAAAAAGAAGATTTGGAAACATTTTTTTCCTCCGTATAAAATTGTAGTTTGTCCCTGTCCAGTGGACTGATTCACTGTTTCTGTGTCCTATGGGTTCTTTGTTAAGCAAGAGAAGTTAGTAGTTAATTATATCATGAATGTACTTGTCTGTGTACAGTTTCTAGAACATTAAAAAGGGTTTGTTTGCTTAGCTGTCAACAAGGAAAAACATAAGGGAGGCATTCAACAAACCAGTTTTGAGATTAAAAATCCTTTCTTTTATATTTTCAAACATGCCCAAAAATGAGGCAGTTGGCAAACTTCTCAGGACAATGAATTTTTCCCATTTTTCTTTCTACGCCACACAGTGCATTGTTTTTTCTACCTGCTTGTCTTATTTTTTAGAATAATTTAGTAAACAAAAGAAAAACAGTTTCTCCTAATTTTGGCATGAATTCCCTTATTTCAAAATGAAGACAACCTTGCAAAGAGATTTTGAGGAAAAAAAGAGGTTTTGTATAAACGAGCATTGTGCTTTTTGTCACCAGTTAAAGTATATATTATTGGTGGTATCTGGAAAAGGCACTAGACTACTGAAAAGTAGCAGCATTTCATTGCCTACATTGATTCCTTCCTGGTAATGTGGTAGGCTAGCAATATTTTTGGTTAAAATCATGTTTGTGACTGTAACCATTTGTATGAATTATTTTAAAGAAATAAAAATCCCAGACAAATATCATATGTGTAAAAATTTTTATTTCTAGTAACTGTTTATTCAACTTTTATTAGGTTTCTTAGCTGTAATTTTTAAACAGATGCTGTCAAGTACTTCATTTCTAGCTTTACTTTGCTCTCTGTTGTTTGTAATACTGTCTTGGAAGCTTGAAAAATAAAAAAAAAAAAAAATTCTTTCCATACCATTTTTCCCTTTACATTTCGTAAATGTTGATCTTTTTTCCTGTGTTTCTAATGGAGTTTGAAATTAAGATGGATTTTGATTTGTACACCGGCATCATCAGCTACAATGTGGTAACAGCATTTATGCCACCACTGTGGGCAGAACAGAGGAGGTACAACAGCAACACAACAACAACAGTAATAATAATAATAAATGTCTTTTGCCGAAGTCCAACATGAGAAGTGTCCATTGTTTTATTTGTTTCTGTGATGATGGAAGGGTGCAGCAGGCTGTAATTGGGTTTGCTATATTGAAGGAGTTTGTTTCTTTGAGCACAGGCAGAAGTGTGTTCAAGGCAGGTTGGATGACAGCTGGATGCTGTTCTGAGCTTTCCTGTGCTCCTGGGTAAGATGTTCTTCATCCCTGCAAAGTTTTAAAAAAAAGACAAAAGTTTAGATGCTTCAGGAGGGAAATCTTTAGTCTGCAAAAGTGACCCTGGACCTGAACCTCCTTGGTGGTCTGTTTCTTTATTCACTGTTGGTCTGAACAGTGCACCCACCTAAGGTTGGTGAGCTGGTTTTATGGGATCTCTGAAAAGTTCTGGCCCTTGTTTCTGCAAGTCTACAGAGCACCTTCCACCTCCCTTTGGGGAAGGGTAAGAGGCTGCAAATCAAAAAACTCAGAAACGTGTGGGTTGTTTGCAGGGAGCACTATGTACAGTGAAATTTTGTCTCCATGGAAGAAAGGAAGTTTTTGCCTTGAACGTTCAGAGCTAAAAATGCTTTCCATTACAATTTATTTACTGGTAAAACTATTTCTGTTCCCTGTGTGAAACGAAACAGAAAACAGCCCTAAAGCTGCAAGTTATCCCAGCAAAGACACTTCTTAGAGCTTTGAGGCCAAAAGCTTGCAAAACACCAAATGCAGTCTCCTGCTGTTGAAGTGGGATTTCATATTTCTTGGGTAATTCATATTTTAAGATGCTGCTTTGCCAGACTGAAGTTGCTTCTTTAACATATGTAAAACAAACATTTAACATCTGGCTGCCAAGAATTGCTGACAGCCACATTTGCAGCCCCATCTCCCAAGGAAAAACCAAGAGGGTTCCTTGCATCATTTGGACATGGCTTGTGTGAGTACATTTCATTTCTAGTGGATACATAATTGAACTAGAAATGTTCTTTATTGTATGCACTTCTTGGGCTCAGTTCTGAAGCATTTGAGCTGTTCATGCTTGCTCAGGCACACGCCTTTTCAGGATCTGAGCCTGAAATGCACAGGGTTCAGTGGGTTTTTTTTGTTGGTGTTTGAGGTTATCTCTTGGTCTGACTGGAGCAGAGTAATGCAGTTTCCTGCTTCAGAAAGGAAACGCTATCTGGGCAGTGACAAGACTGATGGGTACTGACTTTGGGCTATGGTCTGAAAATCTGAAAAGTAATGAAAAGCACAACTTGGGGTAAATGATTGCAAAGCGGCCCATAATAAAAGATTATTAAGCCAGAGCAACCTTCTCTCTTTTATGACTGCTTTTGTTGGGTAGTGGAAATGTGATGAGATTTTCCTCCGTTTGGTGAAAGATGTGCTAAATAAGTGTAGACAGCAGAAGATCTAGTTAGTGGGAAAATACAGCGTGGAGAAGGTGGTGGCAGCAGAGGCTACAGGTGACCTGAGGCAGCATTGAAAGAGGAGTTTGGTCCAAGTGCATGCCTTGAACATGATTTGCTTTTGGTGGTGGCATTATTTGAATTGCAGGTTTGGACGAAGAATGAGGCCAAACATGCCAAGAATGCTACTGGCTCAAAGGCTGCAGACAACAGCAGGATGACAGGAGGCTCTGGGGCTGCACAAGAATTTGGTGCTGTACAAGAGCAGGCAGAAAGGTGCCAGTTGTGCAGATGCAAAGTCAGGTGGTTGCAAATCAAAAACTTGTCAGAAAAAGGACCGGTGGCAGGACTGGTGTACTGGTGCTGTGGGAAGGAGCAGTGTGGTGGCAGAATCATCTGGCATGGTGCTTTTGGTAGGTCTGAAAATGGGTCAGAGATGTTACACAGGACCTGTTGCATTTGCCGAGTAATTTTGGTCAGACATTTTCAAAAGACAGCTAGAGCTGAACTCATAGGAGAGTCGGGCTCTCAAATTCACTGATGGTGTCTGGACTCAGGAGGAAATGGGAGTAACTTCGTATTTTCATCTGAAAAGTGAAGGCTGAGTTGGGGAAATGGCTGGAAGGAACAAATGCTGTGGAGGGAGGAGAAATGTTAAATGCTGATACGTGACAGCACAGTTTGAATGTGGTTAGGAAAAGTTCTCTTTCAAAAGGGACATCCTGGGACTCACTCCTGAAGTCTCTGCAGTTTGAGTTGGGATTTTTGTTTTGTGTTTGGGTCCTTTTTTTTTTTTTTTTCCTCTTTTTTTAATATGTAACTTCGTTTTTATAATCCAGAATGTGAGAACGTTGTTTAAAGGCTGTACAAGATTGCAACCAAACCAACAAGTAGAGGCTTTTTTTCCATTCAGGATAAAACACTTTAACTTCCTTTTTAACAAGCCTCAAGGCTTTTTCTCTTAATAGGGTTTTTTGAGAAAATGCCTTATTTTTTTGTTCAGTTTCCGTCTCAGATGGTTAAGGCTGGCTTTCCAAATGACCATGACTGCTGCAGTCCATCTGTTTCCAGCTTGCTCCTTGCCTCAGACTGAAGAGTTTTCTCCTCTTGTTTCTGTGGATACATAGAGTTGGTTGTTCTGCTTGAAGGAGAAGGCAGCACTACCAATATTTCCTTTATTCAGTTCACTCCAACCTTACAATTTTGTAAATTGAAAAAAAAAAAAAAAAAGTCATTCATTTGAAGGGCAGAGTGCAGTATTAAATCATTTGTCTGACCACTTAGTAAAGCTGTTAAGTGTGATAGGTGATATGAATCTTCCTTAAACCTGATACCATGTTTTGATTTCAGTACATCTTTCAGAAAGATTTCTAGTATTTACGTTGAAATATCAAGTGATGGGGTTTTTTTTGCTATTTCTTTTAATAGCTTGTTTAAACAGGAGATGAGCATCACTGTAATTTTTAAATGGCTTTATTTAATTTGGCTTTCCCTGCCTCTAAATTCCAGTTATTGTTTCATGTTAAACATGAGGTCATGTAGGCTGACTTGAATTTAGTGAGCATGTCACATTTTAGCTGTTTTGCCTTTGCACTGAGGTCAGTGACACATCTTCCAGGAGGAGCAAACTGTGTTATTCATCTGTTTTCTTTTCAAGTTGCTTCCATTGCACTCTCCATCCTTTCTTTGTGCCTCTGTATTTTTGCCCTTTGGAATGACATGGTCCAGTATTGTTATCTTCTGCAGATGGAATTCCAGGGTTTCTGATCTCAGTCTGTCAGCTGTTGTCTTCCTCTCTCCATCAACTTTCCAATTTGCTGGGTAAACTATTTTCCTTCAAAGTCACAAATGCTGGAGGAAATTAGTTAATCCTCTTCTTTGTACTTCTTTGCCCAGATAGCACCTCATTAGCAGCCAAAGCTCCACGCTGAGTGGTCCTGCTCTCATCATCCCAGTGCTCCTTTCATTCACCATCTGCACACTTTGTGTCTGCCTCTTGCAGAATGGACCTTACCTGGGTCTCACACTTCAGATCAGCCCCTCAGTGTCTGCCTTGTGTCCTTCCTTGTCTCTTCCTAGACTTTTGGGAGACCTGGAATTTTACCTCTAGAATTCTTCCCTTTTCTGGAAGGCAGTTCACTTTCCATCTGTGAGTTTCAGCTTAACTGGAAGACTCAGCTCTGTGAGTTTCAGCTAAACAGACTCAGCTCTCCTTGGCTGACCTCCTTGCACGCCATCTCACTAAACCCATTGTATATTGCAATTTTTGTACCCGGTTTGGGGTTTGGGATCACCCAGCTGGTCTTTTTTTTTTAATGCAGATCCTCGTCTGGAGTTTCCTTCCTTCATTTTCTGTACCACAAAAACAAATAAGCCTCTTCATATCTGGTCTCATCACTTTCCTTTGCCTTTACACTTCTGCTCAGAGCCATAATGGAGTGTTTTCCTGAAGTGGCACTGTTTGGTTGGAGGGGAGGGGTGTCATGATGGTGTCATGACCACCATAAGCAGACTAAAGTGTGTCCTTGGGATGATTAGAGACATTTGGGACGTGCCCAAGATGATGCAGATAATTCTCTGAGCATGCCAGTCTCTTGAAGGTATTTGTTACTTACACAGTCTTTAACTACATATCTACCCCTTTTTATGCTGCCTAAAAAGGATAAGGAGTTGCTGGCTTGAGAAATAAAGGAAGTTAGTTTAAGAAGAACCCCAAAATTAAATGTTTCAAGGGTCAAAGATTTAAAGCAATGAAGTGGAGCAAGATTATAGCTTAAATTACCACAATAACCTTTTGTTATGTGTCAAGTTTGACGTATTAGAAGCAGACAATTACGTGTCAGTGTCACTGTGCTATTTATTTGTCTGTGCTGTGTAAACAGAGACCTTTTAGAGTTTGGGAAAAGCTTACAGAGCTGGCTTCCTGGATAAACTCTAGGAGTTAGGGCAGCAAATCAACATCTAAAAATAAATCTCCTGAGGAGCTGACATCCCAGACTTGTGTTTCCAAACCCCTCCAGCCATTTCCAAAGTGTCCCACCCAGTGCATGGATTGAACTCCCAAGCCAGTTGCCCCCAACACAGCTATCGACTCCACAGCCTATCCCCATCCCTGGGAGCTTGGGAAGCAGCAAGCTCCCTTCTCAGCACACCTAAAAGCACCAGAGCAAATCCCATTTAAGTCCCTGCTGCTGTTCAGTAGGATTTTGGTTAAGCCCTCATGTAAAGTTAAGTCTGTGCTGTATTTTACTGCTCTTAAACCACAACAGAAAAAAAAAAAAAAAATCTGCTGTTGGTGTTTTCCAGTAACACATTTTGCAGTTATCAGCACCAGTGGTTTCCATGTGAAAATGGGGTCAGGGGATTTCCAGCCTTTTTGATACGAGTTTTTGTTCATTTTACTCTTTGCTTGCTCATGTTTTTTCGAGCCTTAGTGTATGTGAAATGCATTTCTTGTGTTATGAAGTTCTGGTGATAGATTTTTATCTCTTAAGTTGCAGCACTTTGTAATTAGCTCCAAGGCCATCACTTCCCATTCCTGGCATGGAGTGCCTGTCCTTTGATGGCTGAAATGAGGTTTTCAAGTATTCATATTCTGAACAGCTGTACTTTTCCTTTTCCTTTTCCTTTTCTCTTTTCTCTTTTCTCTTTTTTCTCTTTTCTCTTTTCTCTTTTCTCTTTTTTCTTTTTCCTTTTTTCTTTTTTCTTTTCCTCCTGCAGACCAGCCATTTTCTGTGCAGGATGCAGCCCTCATATTGCAAGAAGCACAGGTAAGAATGAAAAACCTCCACTGTGACTCAGCTCATTTCAGTGGTTTTCAACCTCCATAAATTAAAAGGAAAAAGGCCTGGTTTTGAATCATGTAACTAGTGGCTGAGTTCTGATCCTATTTTACAGAAAAAAATAGAAGTCTTGATTCTGTTCAAAAACAGTATTAAATTGTGCCCCCTCAGAGTGTGGCAAATATCCCACTTGAATTTTTAGATGCTTCCTGGAGCAAAATGTATCATTCCAGTGAATGCCTTTCCAAGTGACACGGGGTCTAGACTGAACCTCATCATTTGGAGCACTCTCTCTTTGTGTTACATCCAACTTTGCTGGAAGTAGGGTAAGCTTTCTGATGTCACAGTGATCCCCAAAGCTCTTTAGTTTTCATCTGCAATTAATTGTCAGTGGAGCTGCAGTGACTCCCAGTAGTTTGTGATGTTTCTGTGACACAGTGGAGTTCAGAACTAAGGAGACACCCCAATTTTCCTTGGAAAAAGCCTGTTGAGCCATTAGATGGTGGCTGTTCTTTAATCTAGATTCATCTGTCTGGGCTCTCTCTTCTGCTTGTCTTCAGTGACCTAAGTGAAATCCTAAGAGGAATAGCTCCTCATGTGTGGAGTTTTTCCAGTTAAGTGCTTAAGATCACAGTGGAGCAAACCAGGGAGAGTCTCTGCAGATCTGAGTACTTCCAGAGTAAACTTCTCACTGTAATGCTTTTATTTTCTGGTTTGAAAGTGGCTTTGCTACTTAGGAGGTGCACACAGCAGAAATAAAATGTGAGATACCTCTGTGTGCTGCTCCTTGTGCCCTCTCTCTCCAGATACATACAGCCCCCATCAAATCCCTCCCCAGAGAACACAGGAGGATGAAACTTCTCCAACCTGCAAGAGGTACTTTTGAAAAACTGCCCTGCTAATCCACATCTGATAATTCACCCCCAGAATCTATTGTTGTGAGGTTTAAAACTCCAGATGTTGGAAGCAGTCCTAAACAGCTGCTTAGGCTCAGCTCCATCAGCCTCTGAAATCCCTTTGGGGATGCAGATTCCTGGGTAGAAAGGGCAATGTTTTGTTTGTGATATGTTGGGGATTTTTTAATGCTTTTTCAGTGTGTTCATTCCAGGGGTCTGGACTTTCGGAACTGCAGTGCCTGCCCATCCTGCTGTAACCTTCGCCTGGCTGATGTGTCAGGGGATAGATAGAAACTGCAGCCTGACCTCAGCCAGTTAAACACATGGAAATCCAGGAGAAGAACGCGAAGGAATTTATGTCCTTCCTTCCTTCCTTCCTTCCTTCCTTCCTTCCTTCCTTCCTTCCTTCCCTTCCTTCCTTCCTTCCTTCCTTCCTTCCTTCCCTGTATTTCAGACCGCCGGGTGATCTGGCTTGTACCTGTCATACACTCTTTATTTTTTTTATATATTCTGCTGTCCCCTTCTGCTGTTTCCCTCCCCAGGGAGGTGACAGAGGCGCAGGACACCGGAGGTCCCTGCGCGGTAGCCACTAGGTGGCAAAACGCACTTTGTGCTTGGGAACGAGGTGTGCAGCCCCCGGGAAATCCGGGCTGGGCTTTCCCCGCCGCTGCTTTTAGCCGCCTCCATCGATATTATTATTTTTTATAAGCTATTTTGGCGTGTTTAGATGCCACGCGTGGAGCATCTTCCCTTCGAAAGTTTGGGTATGCTCCTGTTCTTATTTACGGGTTGGTCATTCGAGGTTGGCAGCAGATTGTGCCATCGTGTCCCAGAGTTTGAGCAGGATAAGGTATTGATCAGAGACTTAAAAAGCTGTGCCTGTACTGGCTCCCCTGTTAATCACAAATAATGCATAATTTCCCTTCGTAAATTACTGCTGGGATCGGCTCAGGACAGGGGTTCTGTAAATGATTTCTTCTATTTGTAAACAAATAAATGAATATTGGTTAATTCTTTCTCCAAATATTTTAGAGGCACAAGGTTGGGGGGGGGGAGAGAGAGAGAGAAACAGAAAATCAGAGGAGAAGCATAGACACCCTTGGCGTTTCCCAAAGCTGGGGCATAGTTTATGCTGTTTGTTATCCTGACTCTATGAGATTTTGTCCTCTCTGGAATACATCCTTGTGCTTTTGCCCACTGGAGATGTCTCAAATTACAGATTTCCATCAGGGTCTGGAGTTTTTTTTGTTTTCTCATTACCTTCCAGGGGCCCTCATGGGGAAGTTTCCAGTTCCCTCTCTGTGATGACAGCAGCACCTTTGGCTGGCTTCAGTCAACTCTCACACATCCAAGCCTGTCCTACCCTTGCCCAATTCCATGACAATATCCTTGCAGGCATGCACCTCACTGCCCTGCTGATCCTACCTGGATTTGGGTAGTGATTCCTGTTCTTCAGAGATGCTGGGACATGAAATTCATCCCCTGCACACCTGGGTCCTGCAATGGCTTCAGTGGCATCTTCACTGCCTCTTCTTTGGCAATGGTTTTGCTTGGAAAGGCAAGTGATGATCTGAAATACCCAAAATTATGATCTCAAGTACCACATTTTGGACTGTGGTGAGAATCTCCTGTTTGAGAAACACACGCAGTGTTCAATTTCTTTTCTTTCTCTGTGTCTCTGGCAGACTGGACATTCAAGTCTAAGTGTTAAAATTAGGCACAATAATAATGCCAATAGTTTGGGTCTAGAAAAAAAAAAACAGATGTGAAAGAGATCTTTGACCAGTCACTTATTAATGGAGCATTGGTCTTCTGATGGAAGGCTACTGGGTTTCTGAGTGGAAGGCTCTGTACAGTCCTATGGAAAATGCAGCGTGGTGCTGGTCACCTCAGCATCATAATGTTCACATGGCCACACTGGTGCTTCCAAAATATCACAGGTTTGGAATTGCTAATTTTTGAGTACTTGCCTTCAGAATCTTAGAGTCTTAGATTTTAAGATTTGTATTCATTAATTCACCTTTAGTTCTTGTGGCTTCAAAGGGTTCTGGCTGTTCTAATAGTGTGATTGATCAGGTGAGATGACAGTTTTCAGCTAACTTCCTGGGATGCCCTTCAGTTTGCAATAATTTTCTAAGAGGCAAAAGCAAAAAAAAACCAAAACCAAACAAACAAAAACCCCAAACAAAAACAAAACAAAAACCAACCAAACAAACCCCCAAACAAACCCCCAAACAAACAAAAAGCCAAAAACAAAAACAAATCCAAAAACTTGCTAATGGAGTAAAAGCAGATTTTCCAAGAATGCTAAATTTATAAAAAAATATGTTTTGCTGGAATTAAAATATAATGACAACATGTATTTTTCTTTGATGGACATGAGAAACATGAAGAGCCATGTAAAAGTACCTGGTGGTCCCAGTTTACAGCAAGGGTAATGTATTTGTTATTTATAAAGGATTAATCAATGATTAACAGGCGTTGCAATCAATAGTTAATTGATTGTTGTAGGCTTGGTTCCCACATGGCTTGTAGCTATCTGTAGCATTGCATTCACACTCTAATGTATTTATTAGTTATTAATCACACACTAGTGTTTTTTAAATGTTTTAGATTCATTTTATTAGGGGTAACTAAATTTTCAGTGGCACATCAGTGAACTTGAGTTCTGCCTTCACATTAGCAAAAGGGAATGTATGAGAAAGCAGCTAATTTGGCCATGCTTTGTTTAATTTGAGGAACCCATCAGCTGCATACGCTGGAGGAACTATCACATTATAAAAGCAATTTTAAGTAAAACATGCCATTTATGGAAGAAGCACTCTTAAAGATTTTTGTAATTACAAATATTTGTACTGTTAAGTGAATTGCATTGAAGTATTTGTTGTTGTTGTTGCTTTATTTCCCTGGAGGACTCTTCTGTAGTGGGAGCTTTGTTATGTTGATAAATGTGCCTGAAAGCTTTATAATGTACTGATGCATTCTAATGATAAATAGAGCTGGTTAAGTAGTAAAGATCAAACACACAATTAAACAGACTGTAATATACATCTTGCTGAGCAAGGGAAAACAATAGTGGAATCAGTAGAGATGAATACAAATGGTTTTATTGAACTAAGCAAAAAAATATATTCCTATGCCTACAGAATGAGGAAATTTGGCCTGATACTTGCATGAACAGACTTATAAAGTGCTTAATCAGATATAAAATGTTTTTAAGCTGTTCAGCATTTGCAATCAGCAGACAGGGCTTTCTGTGAGCAATAGAGATGTGCAAGAACCCAGAGGCTGAACGAATCAGTGCAACGTGGGATGGCCAGGAGAGGAGCCTGGCACAGCAGGCAGGGCTCACAGGTCTGCTGCAGCAGGAAAATTAACAAAAACACGTTGCACTTGACAAAAAGATTAGAACAGAATATTGGCAGTGCCTGCCACTATTGTCCAAAATGTCCTTTCCTAGAACCTTTCCCAGCAGGGAGGCTGGTTCACACTTGGCAGGGCCACAGAGGTTTCACAGTTGTTGTTGCTGTTTGCTCTTCCAAATGCCAGGAGGAAATGTGATTCAGAAGGAGCAGGCTGGAAGAGGGAAATGTGGCCATGCATTATTGCAGAGGCACAAAAAGGAAGTTTTAACATAGGGGCATTGAGGGGCACTTTCATTCCCCACTCAGAGCAGTGCCCACACAACCTGCTTGCAGATTGTTCTTGTTCATTCCAACCTTGAATTTCTCTGAAGGGTGTTCTAAGTGAATTTCCCTTGCAGGGGTACCCATGGCTAAGTCAGCACAAAAGGAATTTCATAGCTCATTTTACAGATGCCACAGTGAAATAACTCCTTGAGGAGTTAGAATTAGGCAGCATACAGCAGCCAGAAGAAATACTAATTCTCCTGAATTGACTTTTTGTGAACTCCTACCCTACACAGTGCTTTGCCCACCTGGAATATCATAAGCTGTTTAGATTCTTTTGCATATCTGGGTATTAGCAGACTCAGGGGGAGCAGCCAAATCCTGCTTCACTGGTGCCAGCAGTCAAACTCCTAAGCCTTGTGCACACTGGCCAATTACTGTATGAAATCCCTGCTGGTGCTCACCAAGCTCTGCTCTACCTCCAGGAACTACCCAGCAGACAAAAAGCATCTGCTGATGATGTGGTGTGGACTGCTGGAAATACCTTTCCCAAGGATGTAGAGTGTGAAATGTTCCAGCAAACCCGTTAGCTCTGATTTGCCGTGTGCTGCTGACTGCTGAAAGCTTTGCACGGCCTCCAGGAAGTCAGGTTTATTTAATGAGAAGCTGGAGAGTAATAAATGCTTCCAACTTCTGGGGCTTAAGAGAAAAAGGAGTGGCTGGGGAAGGCTCTGTGGCCCCCGTGCCTCTGGCTTCCTACACCTGAGCTACAGGTGTTGCTCAACCCGGAGTTGTGTAGGAGTTCCCAGGAATGTGCATGGGGATGGACATGGTTTCTCCTCTGTAAAAAAACCTATTTCTGCCCCAAGAACTGCATGTCACTCCACAAAGATATTTAGATGTCCAGCTGCCACTTAAATACCTGTACAGATTTGGGCTTTGGTCCTAACTGTGCTGCTGCATTCTGTAGTGTCACTGGTTTTGCAGGGCAGCAGGCACCAGGTCAGAACCGACTGCGGAGAGAAGCACGGCCCGGCAGCCACCGGGTTTGATTTAATTGGGTTGGGCTGGTTTGCAGTCCCTGATAAATGTATTTTTTATCTTGTTGAAAAACAACGTGTCTGCCAAGGCCAGCAGGAAAGTGGGAACTGTCTGGGGGTGAAATTGCAGACTGACAGGGATAACCCTGCTCGATGGGAAGTAGACTCCAAAGGGTTTTTTGATGTTTGTCAGTTTATGCCATCTCCTCGTCACTGAGTTTGCAGCCCAAAGATTATTTTGGATGCTTGCCTGTTCCCAGAAGCTCCATGTGTTCGGAACAATTTCAGCTCTGTGTTAAGACAATAATTATAATCAAATCTCACGCTCCACTGCCTCGGCCAGTCACCTCCATGGAGCAGATGGGAAGGAGTCTCGCATCAGCAAGGGCTTTCCCTCCCAGTGTACAACTGGCCTGATGTCTTCAGAAAGGGCTTTTTTGTTTTTCCCTTTGGCTCCCCTCGACTTCTCTCGTGGCATCAGGGACAGGCTGCAGCTGGAAAACTGTGGGCAGGGTTGGAAGTGCAAGGAAGGAAAAAGCTGTTTTGTCTGCTGCCTGCCGGCTGCTCCTTGTTCACACCCCAGGCTGGGAGCAGGCTGGCAAAGGAAACTGAGTTTTCAGTAGTCCCTCTGCATCTGCTGATCTGTGCCAGGTCTGGGATCTGCCCCTGGGCTCAGCCTAGCTGGTCAGTCCAAGTCCTACATTCCCAGAAAGCAGAACCACAAAATCCCAGAATAGATTGGGTTGGAAGGGACCACAGTGGGTCACCAGGTCCAACCCCACTGCTCAGGCACGGGGCAATGGTTGAAGAGCTGCCATGGCCCTGCCAGGGGTGTTGTGCTCTCCTGTCATGACAGACGTGGCTGGGGGCACACACAGAGGTTGCTGTTGGTGTTGGCAGTGCCACACTGAAGTGATTGATGACCTTGAACAGCAAAAACACAGAGGCAGACACAGTCTGGGTTTGCTTTGGAAAGCTGTCCCTCGACACATCCGTCCCTCCTGCTTCCTCTGTACATTGGGCTTAAGGCCAGATGTGACCAAATCTCTTTTGTTGGATGGTCCCTTTGTGCTGTGTCACCTCAGTCAGAAAAGCAGAAAGGTCCCTGCTCAGCTCTGGTGTCATTTTGACACCCAGATGATGTGTTAAGTCTTTAGAAAATTATAAATTGAAGAGAAAGGTGTCTTTGGGAAAAGTTTCCCAGAAAGAGGATAAAGCTGCTGAACTGATGGCTGCTTGTTTTAAAACCAACACCTCCACTGTCTGTTGGGGTGGCTTTCCTTAACAGCTCAGCCCCTGCTGCATTACTGGTGGCTGAGATGCTGGAGATGGAAGAGCACCTCATAATCCCCCTGTGTCTTGTTTCCACACAGAGCCCCTAAAACAGGCTGGGAGTGAGGACCCTCTGGTTACCAGTGCTGGTCGGACTCAAACAGGGTAATTACAGCTCATTTGCCTGGAGCTGGTGGTGTGAGATTGGTGGTGCTTTCAGGGAAGATGCAACACAGCCCTAGGACTGACATGTTCCCTTCACTCACCCCCTTGATAAGAAGTCCCAAGGATTTGATGTTTTATTTTATTTTCAGCAATGGTTGATGATATCTCCCTGGTACCATAGCTCTTCCATTATTATTTTTTTTTTTCATTTTGGCTTATTAGAATAGGAAATTGCCTATAAATGTTAAGTGGAATGGCTGCTGAGTGTTTAAATTTTTACTGCTCTCTCATGCTGCATCTTTAGTCCTCACTGATATTCCCCCCGCCCTCCCCATTTTTTTTCTTAAAGGCCAATGAAGCTGTTTGTGGCTTTCTGCATTACAGTAGTTACTGAGGTTGTTCCTGCATCCCATGACTGCTATTAATGAGCTGCTTGTTCTCCCAAAGGTGATTGCAATGATTGTTGTTAAAGTACAAAAACAAGCTCTGTGCAGGCTCTTTTCCCAGATTTGGGATCTTCACCAAATTTGTGATTGTGATCTGGATCCTTGCAGCATTCACATGGCTGTCTGATTCACAAAAAGCACCTCTGGGGAGTGCTTAAGAAAGGCTTTACCTTTACAGGAAAGGGTCAGGCATCATCCACATGACAGCAGGGGTCCGTGGTTACCCAGTCACTCAAAAGCCCTGACTTGGCAAAATCTTTGCAGACTTTGCAAGACCTTCAGTGGGGAGCTTCCCTTTTAGAAATCCAGAGAACCTCCTGCCCACCACAATGCCCAGGTGGCCACTAAAATGATGTCCTCACTCCTGGCTGTTTTCACATCACCCAGGTTACACCCTGCAATCCCAAAGAGGTGACCAGCATGCTTCAGGGATCACAGAAACACAGAATGGATTGGGTTGGAAAGGACCTTTAAAGGTCATCTGGTCAAAACCCCCCGTAGTGAGCAGGGGCATCTTCACCAAGGTCAGGTGTCTCGGAGCATCGGGATTGACTTGATGCCCACACCTCCAAAAGCTGTTTGCAGAGGGGTCTATTAACCTCCAGCACTGTTAGCTCTCTTGGCTTCATGGGCCAGGAAGAGCCTGTGGGATCTCGTGGTTATTCCAGCAAGGAGGGGAAAATGATGACACCGAGGAGGAATGCAGCTCTCAGCCAAGGTGGTGGGCACGCTCCCGGCTGCGCTGCTCTGGCACACGCGGTCACTCTGGGCTGCCAGTGCCTCCTCCTCTCCCAAACTCCCCTTATCTCTGTATTCCTTGTTTTGCCTGGCTCCACAGGCTCACTGACACGTGTGCTCCCTGTTTGCTTGGGGTGCTGCTGCGGGAATGTGGGGGGAAGGCTGGGGCTGGTGTGGCTGCTGCCTTCACAGAGGAGGAGAGCAGCTATTTCGTGTTCTTTCCTTTCCTGGTGTGCAGCAGGCTCACACCCACTCACAGAAGCAGCTGCCTTGATGAATATTTGCCCAAATCATTATGCTTTCGAGCAGTTAGCCTGCAAAAGGCCCAGCACCATTTGTATGGTAATGGAAGGCTTTCTCAGAAATGTTTTGGAAGCAATCAGCTAAACTAATAGGATTTTATGTAAACCAATCTCTTTCTTTAGATCAGGGTAGTAGTTCTTTTTTTTTTTTTTTTTTCCTTTTTCTGGAGAGGAGGGTAAGAGCTTTTTAATAAATGCAAATTGATATTTCAATGAAAATGGAAATGAGAGAAAAAGTTCATCACCAGGGTAAAATGCTGCGACTTTGCTCCAGCAGCAGCTTTGTGTCTGATTCTCTGCACATTCCCCAGCCACAATGGGTTTCTGAGGTTCTGAGGCATGGTGCAACAGGGAGAAGAGCTTTCTTCCACCTTTACACTAGAGTGAGACATCAATCAGGCTGGACTTTTCATCACCCCATCAAAGCTGTGGTTTCTCCAGTCCTGGACCTCTGCAGAGGGTCGTGGCAGAAGTGGTCACGGAGAGGAGGCTGTGGCTGGAGGGGGTCAGGCAGCTGTCATTGCTCACTCCTGCTGTGCATCAGCAGCTCTGGTACTCTGTAACTTGAGCTTTCTGTACCCCTCCAGCGGGGTTTGAGAAAAGTAAGGGATGAGAAGCACTCAGAATTCTGATTTATGCTGTGTGCTCAAAGCTCTGCTTTTTAAGGTAAGTGCTTTGCACTGGGAATTGTTCACTGCAGTCACCCACGACCAAGAGCTTTTGCTGCAAGCCCCAAATGCTTTCTCACTTGGGGCATAGCCAAGGTAACTTTCTTGCCCTGCTCCTGCTTGTGTCTCTGTTAAAAGGGCTTGATACATGACAGCAGATTGTTTGTGGAGCCTGAGCTGGCTAGGACTGCTGCAGTCAATAATTTAGCTGTTTTCTTGTTTATATGTACACAAATATGTATGTAAAATCAAATTAAACTCTGATCTGTAGATGTGGTGGCACTGCTGGAAGTGCTGGCTGTTCATGGAGACTCAGGCCAGTGAGGGTCAGGCATGCAGCAGGGTTTCAGGTGAGAAGTTCTCACCCTGTGAGGCTGAACCTGAATTTGGAGCAGAAGGGGTTTTTGCTTGTCCAGCCTGTGTAGCAAAGGACAGGAAATGTACATGGTAGAGAGGCAGGATGTGCCCCCAAGGCCTTGGAAAGCAAACTTCAGCAGCACATGGGCAGAATGGACATGCTGAGCATGGAAACCTGGTTTTTAGAAATACCTTCTTCCCTCCAGCCACTTTCTCCTGACCCTTCATTCATGCCAAGACAGCTGTTGAAGGTGCAGTCATGTAACTGGATTGCTGAAATGATTTGGATAAAATTATTAAAAGAAATAATTTTGAGGACTTATTTGCAGCATGTATCACTTCAGTGTCACAGGCTGCCACAGAATTCCACCACAGTAATTCCTCCTTTGAGATAGGTTCTCTCAGGACAGAAACACCTTGCTCAAGCTTTGGTCATGAGCAAGACAAGGTCTAATCAGAGCCTCATGATGGGAAGACAAAATCTGACCTGCAAATATGCCTCATGGATTGTTATTTGGCTTGCCCGAAAATGTTCAAGTTTAATTCTACAATAGAATCCAAGTTTACAACTAGAAGAGTAAAATCTAAGATATTAAGTGAGCATTTATTTGAATATATTTTCATATTTGGGACCACGTGGAGCAGTATCAGAAACATCAGAAGAAAGGATGTGTGTTTTTACAGGGTGTGATCTCTTCCAAACCTCCCTATCTGTCCCAAACGAGCAAGAGAAGAGTGTGGTGCTTTGGTGTGCCACATTCCTGCTGAGATGCTTTCCAGAGACAATCCTGCATTTCCAGGCATTGCAGTTAACACCATCTAGAGTATTGAACTGAATACTTAAACTATTACATGGTTTAAATGCTTTGTGAGTTTGTCTGGGCTACATTAAGTTTATATGAGTAAAAATTCCTTCTTGAATTACAAAATTGACTAGTTTTTGCTCCTCTGACATTTCAGTCTTCTCCTGGAGATGCATTCACTGGGGCCCTGCAAAGTTTGTCTAAACTATTCAGTCTCTGGAATCCATATATATATATATATTATACCATATATTGAATGTTATAATCACAGTGTTTAATCAAAGTGCTACTGAATTTTCAAACTGCATCAGATTTTATATCTTTAACAGAGAAAGGAAAATAAACTGAGTCTATCCAGAAACCTCTCCTGATAGTCACAAAGGTACTAAAAAACAATTTTAAAACAAATCAGAAATGTTCAGTTGAAAATTTCTTTGATGGAAAAAGCAGTACCTGCAAAAAATAATATCCCAGCTTTGATTTGTGCAATTGAAAAAAAAAAAAATCCTTCACTGTGGTTTGGATCTACAAAAAATTCTTTTTCCAAATGAATCCAAACTCTTCCAGGAGTGGCTGCCTGCTTAAGCTGTTGAGCTTCAGTTCTCTCCTGTTAGCTGTGGATCAATGCCACTTATAAATGGGGTATGCCAACAAGATGTGGGAAGATCTGAAAATGCTCCTTCCCACTGTTTTTTCCTTAAGGCTCTAATTTCCTTCTCTTGGGATCTGTCTGCTGGCTGTGTGAGTGGCAGATGTGGGGAGGGAATTTTCAGTGAGTAACTGATGGAAACACCTGAGCAGTCACTGCTTGTGCTTTTCACCATAGCAGGAATTTTGAAGGAAAAGCAGCAAATCCAAGTCTTCCCATTGGAAGACAGAAGCAAGGACAGGGTGATGTTCTTCAGATAAAACAAACTGCCTATGTACTAGCAAGGTTTTGTATTTCATAGCAAGTTTTCAGGCCTGAACCCAGATATGGTTGTGCTAAAGATGCCAAATAACAGGACTGTGTGCACTCTGTGATGCTCGAAACATCTCTCTTTGAAATGTTGAGATCTTTTCCTTGATTCAGTATCCATTTGCATCCCTTTGAGCTGTTTAATTGTCCCTTGTCTAGTTTGCCCAGTGCCTCACATGAAAGAGGTCTCTCCTGGAGCAGGATGGTTACAGTGGTCCCAGAATGTCCTGAAGTTTTTCCTCCACCTGGGAGGAATCTGTCAATGCTGTAAAATCCACACACCATGACCCTGCCCAGCAGACCCAGCTGGAGATGTGGAGCAGCCCTTCCTTGCTCCTCCCTGCCAGTGGGAAGACTTCTGTCAGAGGTTAGATGGAAAAGAGACAAGATACTCCTGCAGGATGCAGAGCCTAATTTTTGATGAAGGACATCCTGGGTTGTGGAGCCAGGGGTTGTATATTCTATTTTCATCTGTTAAAAAGCAGTTGGGGAGATG
>VWYO01002932.1:274366-287337 GCA_013400275.1 Rhadina sibilatrix | reverse complement strand
TTTTCCTACTACATTTGTATAATTAATATTCCTAGTAAAGAACTGTTATTCCTATTCCCAAAATCTTTGCCTGAAAGCTCTTGATTGCAAAATTATAATTTGGCAGGGGGTGAGGGGTTTACATTCTCCATTCTAAGGGAAACTCCAGTTTCCCTGGTAGATAACCTGTCTTTCCAAACCAAGACAAGGAATAACTCAAATCAGCAAATCCTACAGGCCATGAAACAAGCTCCTCTTCCTTGCTTTCTTCATGAGCCGTTGAAGCATTTTGGTAAGTGAAAAGACAGTTCCAAAGGCTACCATTGTAAAATCATTCAAACCACTTAACTCCTACCAAGTTTCTTCTGCCATAGTCTTAAGTTGCTCACTCTTCTGATGGCTGGAGCTCCCAGACATTTAAACTCCCTTTATGATCAATGGAGATGAAAGTCATCTCAGAGCACATCATCCCATTCTTAGTGAGTGCCTGAGGGTGTCCTCTTTGGCCAGACAGCTGCACTGCAGATATTGATGGCTGGTGATGAAGTTCCATGTCTTTTTATCCCAGCTATAACTAATTACAAGAGGAATGAATGGGTCTTTTAAATTGTTTACTCAAAAATTACTAAGTAAAGTTGCACATTTCATCACACTTTTGTGTCTTTCTTGTAAAGCAATTTTGCCCTCTTAGTTAAGTTGTCACAGACTCCAAGGTGTGCCAATAACTGTTTTTCAGGTTGACATTCCTGCTCTGATCATCAATGACTTTCTCAGATGTCTGGACTGAAGAGTTTGCCTCTTTGAAATATTTTGGAATCCATCCATTTTGGCTTTCCTCTAGATTTTTCATGTAGTTGGAAAGCACATTTGCACCCTCATCCTGCTCAGTTGTTTCCACTGGAAATCACACATCAGTGCTCGTGGGATACTGCACCTGCCCTAAGAAAGTATTATGGAATTATCATCTGAATTTGGTAAAAATCGACATAGGACTTTGATCATAATTTCAAAATCTCACTTTTAGGGATTGGTTTGTTTGCGTTTTTTGGTTGTTTTCATTTTTGTTTTTGGTTGGTTGGTTGGGTTTTGGTTTTGGCTTTGTTTTGTTTTGTTTGTTTGTTTGTTTCCTCTGGAAGACTGTTGATCACAGTTTCAAAATATCTCCTTTAAGGGTCGTGTTGTTTGTGTTTTTTTTGCAGGAAGACAAAGTTTCATTATTTGAACTGTGTTCAATTAAATTATGCATAATGGAGTCCTGCTGGTTGTTCACTGAGCAGCTCCAGCAGGTAGGACCTGTCCTTGGCCCCTGTGCAGAAGGGGCAGCAGGTCAGGAAACAACTCTTCCACTTTCTCTGCTCCAAGCCACCACATCAGAAATATTCATGCAGGCAGTAGAGCCTTGACAGCTTATTCTTGGGACTGGTTCATCTACCCAAGCCCAGCCCTGACCCACTGGCTGAGTGTGTGCAGGGTTGTACAATGCCAGGTGTCAGGTTAGGTGAGTATGAAGTTCTGATATATATGTTGCACTCCCAATGGTCCCTTAGTCTTAATCTGTATTTTAAATGTCTCCTGTCTTACTGGTTTTGATACTGGTGTTTCAAGATGTTGGGATTCAGGGGTGTTTTAGTGCCTTTAATAGGAATAAGACTAATGTGCAGATCACTGATAAAATGAGCTGCCTTTAAGTAAGAAAAACTGTGATGTCTGTCTAATCTCAAGTGTCTGAATGACTATAAACACTTGAGGCCATCTCCAATTGCTATTGTAGTATACCAGGAGCTATAGACAGTGGGGACAGAGCAAGGGCCTGACTTAAGCTGGCTGCTCTGTATCCCATGGTATCATGTCAATGAAACGGCCTTGGCTCCTCTCTAAAGGCTTTGACACAGTGAGCAGAGATGTGGGATACCTTTAGGGCTACTGGTGACACAAGGACACTGTGTGTGTAGCCTGTGCTTCATGCAGCCTGCTCGTGGTCTTCTCGAGTCAACAGGGTCACCAGAACCCCAGGAGTGCCTGACCTCATTCAGTGCACATAACACTGCAGGCCATGACCTGCTCCAGGCCTCTAGAGATGGTCTGAGAGAGTTGTATTGGCAGGTTGTGTTTCCAAAATCTATCAGGGCTCAGTTGTGTTTGCAAGGCTTTATATACAAGATGTATCTTCTGCAGCTTTTTTGGCCTTTACTGCATTCACACACCCCATTTGTTATTTTTCCTGAAGAAGAAACTTGCATGAATCATCTGCTGAGCATTTCAGAAAGCCTTGGCTGTGGGACATTGCAGAGCAGGGCTGGGCTGCAGGGATATATCACATCAGAGTGGTGTCAGTATTTCACACAGCTGCAGCCCTCTCTGCTGACTGCCATTTACAGGAGTAATGCAGTGCTCTGGCACTTCCACAGACTTCCAGGCAGAATCACAAATCTAGATTCACTGAAATCCACCTTTGTTCTGTTGACACCTGCAGTGCAAGTTCCCATCCCACTAAACTCCAAGCCTACCTTTCAGAGTGGCTGGTTGAATTGAACAGGCGTTGGGATGAGTGGATGGGGAGTGGGAGGTAGAAGTTCTCTGGGCTGTTGCAGATTGACCACAGTGGTCCCTTGTGCATGGGGTGGCCTGTTCTGCACCACAGAGCTGTGCTGGATCCAGGGTGAGCAGCTCCAGCTGGGTAGCAGGTGTGCAGCAGTACTGACCTGGTTTGGGAGCAACCTCTGCTAACCTCCCCAGCATGCCAAGATAAAGATTGGCCATATGTTCCCATGTACACTTCTGTGCCAAGAGGTTGTCTTCCAAGTGGCTTTAGAGAGAGGCTACAGTCCTCTCTCTAAAGTAGAAAAAATATCTTGAGATATCCCAGGAAAAGAGAAAAGCATTGCTCAGGCACTCTTCATTATGGATAGATAATGTAATACAAAGCTGTTTAAATATCAGGGGTCATTGAGATCTGCTTGATCCCTTGCTCTGCCAGTGAAAAGCATTTGGATACAAAGGGAGGATAATGAAGCCACAGGTGAAGGTCCCTGTCCTGCTGAATAAACCAAGAGACAAGACATCCTGTTGCCCTGTAGACCTGCTTGAAGTACCATTCTAGAGTTTCAGGGCACTGAGATGTGAGTCCTGAGAGGCTGTTAAAGAGTTCTGGCTGCTGTGGTACAAGTGGGAAGGTGAGTTTGCAGAGCCCGTAATGATGGTTTGGGGCTCTGTTTTTTAGAACACAGTTTTGGATCTTTAGGACCAAATCTGAAGAGCATTGGTACTTAGACTCCTAAAACACTGGTACAGAAAGATTCTTAATATCTTCTTTTTCCTCTCTAATCATCCTACTTTGATTTTCTTGAGTATTGGTGAAAACTGAATACCTCACCAGAAGTTAACTCCCAAAACACCCTGTAGATTGAGATCCAAGTCATATCTGAAAAGGAAAGCATGCCTACCTGACTTACATGCCTTTGGAAGTGTCGCTGTCACCTGAGCAGTAACATGTCTTACAGGCCCTTGAAAATTGCACGTGGAAGAGGAACTTTTATTATATTACTCCCAATTTCTGCATAGCTGAAAGAGACACCAGCTGATCCCTAACTGCAGCTGGAAATAAAGACTACATGATTAAAAAGGCAGCTAGGCACTCTTTTCTGCCCACTCTTGGGAAGCAGAAGGGCCATTTTTCAGTGCTGCCATTCATTCTTTCTCATTGCATTTCCATCAGTAAAACTCCCAGTCAATTCCTTATCTTCATCTTATAGAGAGAGCACTATTCTCTGCCTCACCTTTCCTGCATGAGAAATCTGCAAGCAGCCTGAAAAGATTTTTATAAGCCTCCTGCACATTCATGTGGCTACTTACACCACTCCAAATAATTTTATTATTCTATCTGTGATGTTGTGCTTGCAGAGCTGTGGCTGTGCTTGCATCAGTCCTTGGCAGGGAGCTTGCTGTCGTCCTTTCCCCACAGGAACATCAGCAGTGCCTGTCCCAGCTCCAGAGGTACAGGGACCTGAAGCTGTGGCTGAGCTGCTGACATCAGTGTGTACATGCCTGCTTGAAAATGGCTCTGATGACTCAAAATTCTCAAATGGTCATTTTTATTTAGCAGTCCTAGCCATCCTGAAAGGGAAAACTGCCTGCAAGGCTCTGGAGTTGCAGAAATCTCCCCCTTTCCTCCCTGTGCTCTGGCAGAGGGAGGATGAGTACCTGGTGGGAAGAAGGAGGGGGCAGCTGAGCTGCTTGATGTGCCTTGGTGACCCTCTCAGGCCTCTTCTGCTGGGGCTGCAGCAACAGAGGGGAGCTGGGAGGCTGTGGCAGAGTGATGAAGGGCACTCCTGCCCAACGAGTGACCAGTGGGATAGTCACAAAAAAAAAGGGGAGACTTCAGCAAAAGACATTTCTGAATTGTGTTCCTCTGTTGGTGGAACAACTGGGCATGTTATTCACTGGTAGTAAACTGCAGGTTCTGGCTTTACCTTGTACCAAAGCCAGGCAGAGCACAGGGAAGGAGCTCTGAGTTAAGCACTTGGTCAGTCACGCTGTAAAACCTCAAAACTAAACCAGCAGGTGACCTTGGTTGGAGCTCCAGAAAGGAAGCAGGAACCCAGCATCACCTGTTGGCCCATCTTTGCTGGACCTGAGGTTTCATTCATGGGCTCTGGACACATCAGTGCAGCACAGCCCCTCCACAAACAGAAAATTCAGGCTTCTTTTAGCCAAAGTGCAGTGCTGGATGTGTCAAACTGAGCTGAAAGCCAGCAGTGGGTAGGTATCACAGGGCATGCAGAGTGTGCTTTAAAAAATTTAGTATTGTGTCCCTCTTGGCCCCTGGCACTATTCTTTGAGATGCAATGGAGGCCTTTCTCAATCAAAATTGCTGAAAGTCCACATATATCTGTAGTTTTTGTATCTGCAGTCTCATCTGTGGACTCAAGTACCTGATGTGAAGGTGTCTGTAAATGCATCTGAACAGTTTCAGACAAGGCAAAATGAACCTCATCTTGCTCTTGTATGGAGACATTTTATGCTCCCAGCTTAAATGCTGAGCTGGCCACACTTTCTGAAGAGAACCAAGCAGAACTGGAAAAGGTCCAGGAATTGGCGATGGCTGTGAAGAACAAGGGTCTTCTCCGAAGGCCCTCTCAGGGGTGATGGTTTGGTCGGCCAAGAGATAATTTTGACTCATTGCTGTTTTACACAAAGCAAGAACCAGTAGCATCAAAATTGTTGGACTGCAGTAGTTTTAACCCAGAACATGGGTGAGCTGAGGTCACTTGACCTTCTTGGCACAGGCTGTTGAAAAAACAAAGGTGGATTCAGGAAGGTCTTTGGCAAATTGTGAGGAGGTCAGCACATGGTGGCAACCAAAAGAATAGGGGTCCAGACACCACATCCTGCTCGAGCTGTCACTATTCTCCTGGTTTGGCCAAGAATTACATTCTCTCCTTCTCGTGCAAGTCACAAGTGCTGGGCTCTGAATGGACCTTTGCTCTGACTAATGTTCAGTCTCTAAGCCTTGGAGTTTACCTGGCAGCCAGTCCCAATGACGTGACTCAAAACTGAAGTGCCAGCAACTTGTCAGGGATGTGACATTTGTTTGGATTGTCCTGGTTATTGTAATTTTTCTTCTGTATATTGAGTTATACACCCTAGTATTGTTTCTGCAGTAAAACAGTCACACCCTGCTAGGATTTTTGTGGGTTACAGATCTTCTATTTCCTTTCTTATTTCTCATTTAAGGTCATGAGACTAAGCAGTGACAGCTGGGGATTAAAAAAGCAAATTATATTTTTTTGAGTGTGTGTGCAGGAGGAGAACTTCAGCGAAGTTTAAATTTCAGAAAGTGCTGACCTTCAAAGCCTTTTTAAGATTAGGTCAATCCAGATAGCTCAGAACAGAAGGGTCCAAAATCAATCACTTGAAAACCAGTGCTAAAGCCACCAGAAATAAATCAACCCTTGCATTAAAACAGCAGGTAATTATTACCTCCGTAAGTATGTGATTCACAAGTTTATTTTAATCATTATGCAAATGAAAGGTAAGCCCTCACTCACAGTGTGATAGATTTGATGGCATTTATCCTCTATAACAAAACTGATTCCTGGTTTCAAGTTTCCTGGTATTTGGCAATCAGCAAAGGCCTGATTTTGCCTCTGTGATGAAAAACTTCAGGGGATAAACAGAGCATTCCTTGGTGTGGATGATGCTGCTGCTGGCCCACAGTTTGTGTTTACAAGTGTTCTTTAAATTGGAGAGAAGCAAAATACAGAAACCTGTCATAAGATTTACAACTTGATGAAGATCAGGAAATGATAGAATGGTTAGAGTTGGAAGGGACCTTAGAGAGCATCTCATTCCAAGCCCCTGCCATGGGCAGGGACACTTTCCACTAGACCAGGTTGCTCAGAGCCCCATCCAGCCTGGCCTCGAACACCTCCAGGGATGGGAAGGTCAGAGGGAGCCTCTGGCAAATACATGAAGGGGCTGCTGGTGCCCTGTGCTGGAGGGCTGTGAATGCTGCTGTGACACCAGAGAGCTTTGCAAGCCCAGGTTAGACACCTAAACCGAGAGCTTTCAAGTCCTCTGAGGTACTTGCTGTGCATGTCCCTCCACTGCAGGAGAGATTTTCCTGCCCTCTACTTCCATGTGACGTCTGTAAGAGCAGCCTGGAGCCTCCTGGAGTGCTGCAGTACGTGCCTGGATGCTCACTCACAGCTGAAATCCCAGACTGGGTAGAATTTCACGGGCGGCACCTCCCAGGGGAGTTGCAGGTGCTGCAGCAGCATTCCCTGTGCATCTTGGAAAATCCCTCGTCCATCCCCGAGCCGCTGCAGCTCCATCCGGCCGCGGTCGCGGCAGCGCTCGCAGCTCTCGGGTCGATTCTCTCTGTGCTGTTTGTTTGAGTGAGGAACTCTTTTGTTGCTCTATCAAAGCCTTGCTGACATAGCCTGCAGCTATGAACAAATGTTGTGTGGCTGCAAGCAGAGCGTTGGAGAGACAGGAAGCGTGTGCAATATTGATAAAGAGCAGAACGGGGGCTTGTTTAAACTGTGCGCAGACAACTTTTCCATAATTAAGGGAGCAGCAGACGTAGGAGACCTTGCCTACCAATGAAATGACTAACAAGAGCAGGAGACACACAGGACATGCAGCCTGGCACACACCTGTGAGCAGAAGTGATGGTGAAAGGGACCTGAGATAATTCCCAGGGATGGGCTGCACATGCCTGGCATTCCTTTTTTCCCGGTTGGCAGCATGGGTATATGGAAAACTGATGCTGTGTTCTCAGCAATCTGAGTGTGCCATGAGTCCTATCCCTATCTGGGAGTGGAGCCCCCTTGAATGAGGCCCAGTATCCTTTTGAGTGCCCCTCTTCGTGCTGGAATGATTTAACCTGCAAATGGAGCAGGTGGAGTAAGGGGTCAAATGGAACTATTTGCTTGGTCCCATTCAAGGGGGCTAATGGGATTGTTTCCTTCCTGTCTGCAGCTTTATCCTATGTTTGTTCTTGGGAGTGTGTGCCACCCTTGTGCCTTAATACTTTAAAAACTGGAAGATTCTTCTAGGCAGCAAAAAATGGGTTGGGGACAACTGCTGGGAGAGGTAGTTTGGATGTAGTTGGAGTTGTGTGTGAGCTTTACTTCCAATGCTTGTGGATGCCTGATGCACGTAGGTTACAATTGCAGCATGTAGGCACTGGCACAGGTTGCTCTGAGAAGTTGTGGATGCCCCATCCCTGGAAATGTTCAAGGGCTTGGATGGAGCTTTGTGCAGCCTGGTCTAGTGGAAATTGTTCCTGCCTGTGGCAGGGGGGTTGGAACTGGATGATGTTTAAGGTCCCTTCCAACCCAAACCATTCTGAGTCTATGATGCTATGATTAGAAATGTGCCCACCTATGAGCCATCCTCTTCCAGATGCCACTTGCTCTGCATTCCCTTCTTCCTAAGTTTTGAGTGCCTTTCTCAAGCAGAAACTAAGAAGAATCTCCAGACCCTCCTAAGTACTCCAGGCTATTTTGAGTTGTGACCCCTGATCCTGGCCATGCTGATGAACAGTTGTCATATCCTCATTTCCCAGTAAAGTCCACGGGGGTTTTGTTTCCATATTCTCCTTGGATTTTCTCTTAACCAAAACCCAAGCTATTTTCTAACCACCACACTCACTGAGGGTTCAAGGCTGCTGATCTGCTCACAGGACAAGGGCCAGCATGTGCAGCCTGTGCTCTGAACAGCCCTCATCCAACACTGTCTGAAACAGGCACAGGCATCCAGGTCTGTGGATTATGTTGCAATTTAGCAGCTGGCACATTTAAATGTTTGCAAGTGGGATCAATCTTTTTTTAATCATTTATGCTTAGTTATTGTTTCCAGATAGATCTCTTGGTGTTTTATTGCTAGCAAGTTTCTAAAGAACACTTTTTAAGCTTGAGCTGAAAAGCCTAATATCACCCAGCAAAAAAGAGCTTCACTTTGGAGACTTCTCCCATGCTTGGAGCTCTTGGAAGGTCAGGGGTTGAATTCCCTGAAATATTTGGTCAGTCTGACCTGACTTCTGCTTACAGCTGGGCCATCCTCAAAGGAGGCTGAGGTTGCTCAATCCTTGCCCAGTAAAATTTTGGTTATTTCCAAAGATTTCAGAGCCCTAGTAACAGCAGGAGTTGGTCCCCAGGCTGTACTGCTGTATAGGGTTATCCCATCCCAGGTGCAGGACTTGGTGTTTGCTGTGCTGAACTCCACAAGGTTCCCGTCAGCCTTTTCCTCCAGCCTGTCCAGGCCCTTCTGAAAAGATGTGTTTTTATCACAAGTGTTGTATTTGCTCGTGGTGCAAATATGTCCAGAGCATTTTCAGTCCTCCCCACACACCCCCACACTTTGCAGGGATGTGAAGATGGAGCAGGATCCCTGCTCTCACCCCATGGGTTGTACAAGGTGGCATTTTGTTCGATGATGGCTTTGGATATCGATGTGTTCAGTTGCAAAAGGCGTTGCCATATCAGCATCCATCTACTGAGGAATGAAAAATTATGGATGACAACCCTCCCTTCACTATTCAGAGCGTGAAGGAAGATGATGCTGGTAATTGGGTGTTTGCTGTCTAAAAGAGGAAGTTTGTAATCCATTGCTATTGCTGACATGATGCCTCTGTAAACCCCCAAGCCATGATTTATCTCAGCCATTTAATATCTGTGTGGAGAGACAGAATGGCATATTCAGGATGAGCCATTATGAGCTGTCTGTTTGGGAATACAGAGTGTTTTATAATCTTCTGTGGATATTTTTTACTTTAAATGAAGGAAATTAATGGCTAATATCTGCAGAGAAATAATGCCTGATGGGAAGCACTGAGAAGGACAGTGCTACATGAAGGCTGAAATTGTATTTCTGTTTCAGCATGATATCTGTTTTCTTTTAATCACAGGTATGAAGGACTAGAGTTTCAGCCTTAACTCTTAATTTCCTGTCTATTGTCTATTCAAACAAGATCCTACTGTATCATTTCTAACAAATTCATTCAGAGACAGGGCTGGAACCTGGGCCTGCCCTTCTCCAAGGGCTGCTGATTCCTGCAGTCTGGGCCACCCTTTCCATGCAGTGCAAGGACCAAAGCAGCCTGCTGAGTACTGAGAAAATGGGGCTGAAGCATCAAGGAAAGGGCAACAGAGAATAAAAATGGGTGACAGAGAATAAAAATAGCTGATAGAGCCATGCAAAAATTCAGGTGTGAGAAAGATCATAGAATCACAGAATGGCTGGTGTTGGAAGGTACCTTAGAGCTCATCTCATTCCAAGCCCCTGCCATGGGCAGGGCCACCTTCCACTAGCCCAGGTTGCTCAGAGCCCCATCCAACCTGGAGCTGAACGCTTCCAGGGATGGGGAATCCAGGGCTTCTCTCTGCCCAGACACATTTACCAAGTGGCTTGAGGAGAGGACAAAACTGAGGGGCAGCTTGGACTGTGCCAGCAGTGCAGGGCCAGTGCAGGGCCCTGGGCACAATCACTGCAATAAGTATTTTGGCACAGCTGCCACACAGGCTGCATTCGAAGAGGAATTGTGTGAGATTGTTTGAAAAAGGGTATTTATAGTAGCCAGAGGGTGCCCAAGGCTAGCCCAGCATTCTGCTCTTATGCCAGACAAAAATATTTCGGGCAAATGTTTAAACATTGAAAAGTAAAATAAAAATAAAGGGTGATCCCTATTTTTAATGTCTCATTGAAAGTTCTGCTGCCTTGTGGTTAGTAGATATTTTAGAAAACTTTAGCTTAAAGAAGTACTGGTTTTGGTCTGACACACCTACATGTACTCTTATGAATCACAGGGAACTACTAGGAACATAATGTTTTTTCAAGATGAGCTAAATATATGTACAAGGACTGATACAATTTTTTTTCTCTTTTTAAGCTTACACTTCTGGAAAAAAAAAGAACAGTGATCTTATAGGAATCCAAATTTGTCAGGCTGAAGCTCTTGAATTATTCATATGATCTTATTCATTGCACTGTGATTATTTCTGATGCTTCAAACTCCTGGATAGCTTTTGATGCCTGTATTATTTCTATGTAAATCCCAGCCATTAGTTGGTTCTATCAATAAGGTTCAGATTGAATCATGCCTCTCCTGCAAATTAATGCAGGCTTAGACAAACTCAAGAGAAGATTCAAACTATCAAATCACGGAGTGTTAGACGTGGGTTTAGAACAAAAACATGTATATGTTATTTCAGGCTTTAGAAGGTGGTAACTGAAAATATTAGCACATACAGGGACGTTTAGCAGGTTGGTGCACTTGGAAGAGTGAGCCAGGCTGCAGGCTTGGAAGGCTTCTAGGATGTACAGACAGACTGAGCTCTGCCACAGACTCTGCTCTTCACTGTTTGCAGCCTGGAGAGCAGGGGATGTTAGACTGGCTATTGACTTATTGCCACCATAGATAATTAAACCACAGCAATTGTTTTCAAACTGACTTAGAGATCAGATTTTAACTCATAAAAGCAGGAAGACCAGGCTAGGGCTGAAACAGTCCCTCTAATTCCCCGTGACGTGCCTTTGGGCTGTGTTTAGCAGAAATGCCACGTGCCATTGATCAGAGCCTGCCCAGTGCAGGGGCACTCTGGGAATGGTGTGGCACTCTGAGTGCTCAGTTCTCATGCCCTTCTGCATGAGACTGCCTCTAATATAATTTCATTTCATTATTGTCCTGTTAATTTCTCTCAGATTACTTTTTTAAAAATTTCCCTTTCTTTTCTTAGCAAAGGAGGGGAAAAGATATGATCAGCTTTAATGGATGGGAATTTTTCTTGGTGGAGCACAGTCAATACAGTGACTGAGTCAAGCCTGCAGGCACCCAAAGTTGTACCTGCAAGCCTGGTCAATCAATTTGTTCCCCTAAAGCAGTGATGAAACTGTTTTAATAATTAAAAAAACTGGTTTACTAATAAAAGCTTCCATCTCTCTGGCCCAGTAAACTGTGAGAAATGCAGTTATGGAAAGCAAAGGAAATTTAATTTCCCCTGGTATTGACCCTTACAGTGTCTCAAAAATAAGTAGTAGAAGATTTTAAAGGAAAGCTGGTGCAGCAGAGGCCATTCTGGACTGACAGGAAGGGCAGTTTGACATCTGAAAAAAGAGGACAATGTCAAGATCCAGGCAGAAATCTGGTCTCTAACACAGAGGATATATTTGGACCCACACTACAGAGACAGGTTACACCTAGCAGAACTGGAAGTATCCTTAAAACATCTCCTCCTTCTCCTTCATCTCCTCTATCTACTTATCTTTTAATCAGATATTTAAATCTCCTCATTAACTTTTCAGCACACTCCTTCCCTAGCTGGACCAAGAGCTGCTGTGGAGAGTGAGCAGTAAAGAGATGAACAAGTTTATGAAATTTGGGTTGGAGTGGGGATCCCTCACTCCTCCAAAGCTGATCCCACGGGCTGGGCTGGATGCCAATACTGTAACAGGCAGCTCTTCTACAGGCTCCCTGCAGTATCCCCCTGCATTGCACAGGACTGCACTGTTGACAAGAACATTAAGAAAAAGGGGAGGGATAAGGGAAAGTTGTTTCCAAGTAATTGCTCACGCTATTTTTCAGGGATTTAACAGTGTCCCGTGGAAAATACTCCCCAGTTTGTGGAAGATGGGGCTTAAGCTACCACAGGTTAATTTAGGATTTATACCTGAGTCCCAGCTGAGTAATTTGTCCAGAGATGACTGAGCAAGGGGAGTCACCATCTCTTCTGGCTGGACTTTGTTCAAGAGAAGACCATTTGGTGTCTGGGTTCTGGGGAAGAGTCAGTGGATTCAGTGGTGGGAAGGAGGAACAGGGGCTTAACCCAATTCTTCCCTTCACATTCTCCCATGGTCAGTGTAGGCAGCTCTCCCTGGATGGTCTCAGGTTTGTCATCTTCTTAACATCTGGTCCTTCTTCCCATCCCCTTCCCAGGAAACATGGACATGCAGCTGGACCACACAGCAGACAGGGGCAGGGAATGCAAAATATCACCTTACATTCTCCTGATGTGCACTGACTGGACTTGTCTCACCCCATTCACTTTTTTTTTTCCTGCTTGCTGCTGCTTGGAAATGGATTCCTGCATTTCTTTGGTCCAGCAGGGAAAATTCTTGGCTGCAAAGATGGATCTCGCAATCCAGTCTGCAGGCCAGCAGCTCCTGGCCAGCTTCCAGGATCTTTCTGATGTGGGGATTTTCCATCGAGGGTATTCTGCTGCCTCTTCAAATGTTGAGAAAATTGCATTGTAAGAGTGACTCTCTGCTGATAATCACCCCAAAAACCAGAGAAAAAAAGCATGTGGGGCTGAACACAGGGGCCACCCCCAAGCCCTGCAGAAGGCTGGGGACAGAGGTCAGCCCCTGGATGCCTTCCCAGAAATCACTGGACATTGGTGTTTTGGGGCTCATCTGTCCAGCCAAAAGGGCAGCTGTTGCCTATATTTCCACAGGCCAGAGACTAAAATGTCTAACTGCAAAAAAAGCCAAAA